>JABUQX010076211.1:0-17350 GCA_015478945.1 Trachelipus rathkii
TGAGCAGATTATATATAATATGGCCATTAATATTATATGAACATGAAATAGTGGTTCAATAGTTTTATGATGCTAGTATTGTTATTTCTCGTTTTAACTTATCTATTTATACTAGATTTAGGCAATATGAAAGAATCTCATTTAATATAACTATAATACAGGGTTGATTATATATATCAGTATCAACTCAGAGAACAATCGAACGATATATACAAATATAGTTTACACAGTTAATGAGTATATTGCCTATTATTTTTACATCTGTGAGAGCGGAACATACCATTTATATTCATCGAGTCTCACATATGATTTATTTAATATAAATAATAAATTAACGAAAAGATTACATATAAAAACAATCTTTTATAACAGTCTAAAAAATTTGCCCTTTGGTGAAAAACGAAAAGTTTGTCGCCACCTTCTTCGAGCAGAATCCACGGACGGGATTGGGCATATTGGGTCATGATATCTTCGACGAAGTTACGAACTTGCAGCAAATCAGTAATGTCTGTACTTCCACCGGCTATCCATCGATGAAAGGTAAGATGTTCGAGTGTAATACAAAAAGAATAAGGCATTAATACCAAATGCAGGATATCCGTAGTATTGAAAATGATAATCGACTTGTATTTTCTGCCAAACGTTAGTAGTTCAAATATACTAAATTATTTATGTATATATTTTTTAAATTGTTGAGGATTTAAATCAACAGTATTATGATTAGAATTCAAGTTAGTTTGACTAAGATTCAATCAAAATTTAATCGACTAGTATCATGAGCTTAGCTGAATATGGAGTATGAAGATAGGTATAACACAGTAGATTTTATGTTAGTTATCATCACGAGAGGATATTATTGATCACTGAGTTTATTGCAATATAATCTGTACCACTGGGAAGATCAAGACTATAAAGTATAGTAGTCATCATAAATAGATCATTAATCGTCCATCCTAACTGCTTGGCTGGTCTCCGTCCGTCCCATAGGATTTTATCGGTGTACAGAGAGTATTGCAGCGAACAAAACTACCACCGGAAACTTAGAGGTACGAACCAAACTACAAGTTAATTACTAAACAACCATAGGATATCGATTGTGTGACCTATGTTCGCGTATCGAGAGGAAACACTGTATAGGTTCACACGGCGAGACGCACCTTTGTCATAAATATGTATCATCAAGGTATTGAAATCTGTAACCAATAATATAAATAAAGCGATAATTGGTAAAGTCGGGCAAAACCACGTCAAGAACGAGTTTATAAAGATCATAGATTTATATAATCTAAATCTTTATTTACCGTAAATTCCATATACCTGAGGTGATTTTATCGATCCAATTGCCCACGGGCAAAGTAAAAGATCCTGCACTGTGGTATCTCTTCAACTTGTAGGGTTTCATCCACACTAATTGTGGACCATAGTTCCTCAGAGCATATTCCGAGAACCACATTCGCCCGTGACTGCTGATACATTCCGCCCCTACCATATCCTAATAAGCAACGTATTGATTTATACGCACTGACTCGAACTCGATTTCATCTTATATCGCTCATCAGCCTGGTATGATTTTCAAACTCCTTTCTCTCTTGTATGAGAGAATGATTGCTGCTGAAGAGCTCCAGTGAGCCTACGTGCTCCGTGAAAAGATGTGTGTCGCTTAGAACGCGCTGTTGCAGGTCATTCTTTTCCCCATTCATCTAGCGACTTAAACGACATTTTACATAGCCGCCTCTGTTTCATATTCGGGTCGCATGTTGAAGAACCCAGTGTCTTCATATTCTCCTATGATGGCACCGTATAAATAGCGCCACGCTATCAATCTGACATAAACTAGAACGACACCATGAACAACCTGTAATCCTATGTTCTGCTGATTAGATGAAAATTATATTATTAGTTTATATAATAAACTTCATCGATAAGCTTTAACCCTGTAAAAATCTATGTAAATAGTTAAGAAAACATCAGCATTTGTTATCACGAGTCGGAAGAAAAGGATGAGATGAACTTACAAAAAAGTTAAAGAACGGTAAATCTACAATGTTAAGAAAGAAGGGAAATATACCTGTGAGAGGAACATGCTGACAAACAAATTGAATCAACACATTTTTTAACTTTTGTGCTTGGATATTAAGCACCTTTTGTATCTTGTTAATCGCTCTATCTTTAATGCTAGGCAGTTGTTATATCATGCTTAAGTGTCAGGTCTGTCGCGTAATATAAGCACTCGATAATTAACTTGCTTCAGAAGATCATAAGTCATGTAATTTGTTTCAACAAGTGGCTTTCTTTAATGTGAAAACCTTGTACGTTAAGCATGACTTTCATTGGTACTGTATGACAAACTTAAACACACACACATTTTTTGGGCTAAATTTTACTGTGTCAGTTTGCAACAATAATCCACTTTGTTATGCTTAGATGACTATTCGAGACGTTTCGAACCAGTTGATTATATTACGCTCTTCGTATCGTATATTTAGTTTTCAATATACCCTGAGTATTGAGTGGAGTGAGTTGAGAATCCATTATTGTCGTTGGGTATGATACGCATTTTTTCATGAGTTCAGTATGAATGAACAAAGTATGCTTTATTTTATACACACGTGTCTTATGGTGATGCGTACAATGGTGGTCAGGGTACGGTTTACAGCGGGTTATCAATATAGAATAGAGATATGCTGAATGAAGAAGAAAGGCTACCGTTTTGGTGTGCCGCTCTTATTTGACCGTTATACTGTTGTTAGCTTTTGGTAACTTTGTATGGTTGACTGCTTATTCTTGCTAAGAAGTGTACGGTTTGTCTTTGTACATTCGTGTTCTTAGTTTCATGTAGCGTATGTTAGCTTTATAGATGAGGAAATCTAATGATAATAAGAGTATCCACGGTTTTCGTTGATCAGCCTAATGTTGCATATATTAACAATGATTAGTGATAAATTTTTGTTAAATGTGACTGTGTCAGTGTAATGTTTTAATAATACATGTTAAGATACGATTAAACAACCTGACAAATCCAGTCTGAATCGCGCGTAAAATCTCTTGGCATGCTTATGCAAGATCACTGAGATATTACGTTTTAAGTGTTATGAACTTTGTTGACGTTTAACCGTTTATTCCTGCTATGATAGCGATAGTGTCAGATTTGATCGTTGTGAGTTTATATGCGTAGTTCGATACCATAGAGCTGAGAGGCTTATTTCACTCTAATTAAACTTGTGAACACTTTGTTACGTTGACTATATTGATTTGAATTTGTATATATAAGAAGTGTATTTCTTACTGCTTTGTGTATAGCTCCGAAAGATCGCATACTTCAACCAGACGTGCCCTTAATCAAATAGATAAAATAATATGAACTTACTAGATAGGTCAATGAGGGGTAGATGCAGGTATGGATTGGCGCAGTTTGATTTTAGTGATTTACCTGCCTTTAGGGTATGTAAAAACACGAAAAATTTTAAAAAATTTGACCTTAATCAATAGATCAAATAGATCAAACTGGACTCAGGAGGGAATATGGAATGCTTGTGGTGGCGGGATGGGGTTTTTGAATTTACATACTGATTAATCTGTCCTCTACGAGTATACTGTAAATACCAGTAAAATTTTGTAAGATTATGTAATAAAATACCATAGTAAAGTTTATTATTTTATTTATTTATTATTTATTGTGATTCTTGATGATCCGAAACTATTTCATTTCGAAAATTCTACAGACATCGAAAACATAATAAGTAAAGTGACACCAACAGTGTAAAAAATTACAATCAAGTATCACTTTTATACACAACTCTGGAAGCACGCTGCAACGGCACAGGCAGCCAAGACACCGGGAGGCTTGCATATGTCCCCTCACTACTCAACATTTCAATTCCTTCTTCCACACTTCCCATGATTGATATATCTGCTCAACATCCATTCTCTACCTTGTCTTCACTCTGTGTTCTCTTTTTCAGTCCGAACCACCCCTAATGGGGGGTCCTAGACACCCTACAACGGACTTATAACCATATATCGAAACTCTAACGACGCTCGCTAACCCTTTATATAAGACACCACAATTGTTGTATAGCGTGTGCCATCTAACCTTGTTATGAATCATCGACTGTTTAGTTAAAGCTCGGCAAACCATTCCTAGCAAGTGGTCTACCAACTGGTGACCGGAGTCAACTCCCTGAATCCTACCAAGTTTTCTAGAATACTCTCAACTTCTGAAGTCCTCTCACCAATATTATCAGAGCTAGTCAGACGTCTTTTATATTTATAACTAGCTGCGGAGCGGGGGCTGAGTCCTTACTCGGGGGGTGCCCACTCAAACGTAACTTGGTATACCACTCGGAGGTTCCATCATCATCTAACTACTCTCCAAATTTTTCACAAATCGACTAAAGATTCGCGAAGCGGAGGCAGGCAGGCTCCAACGTCGAAGTCGGACACGGATGTTCAGAATTTTCTGCGTCACAATCCGTGTCGGAGTACTTAGAAATGAAATGTGCAGGGTATCTTTTTTTTCGATATGCTTCGCCAGATTTCCACCATAGACATCTAGCAAGCATACACTATAACTACTACTTCTTAATAATGGGTATGTGTATTGCGCTACTGCGCTCAGTCTGTATTCTCGGAAACAGGACCTTCGGTCTGTTGACCTCCATGTGCTCATCGCGCCCCACAAACTGTCCCGTTGGCAACCTAAACTCACACCATAGAAGTTCATGCCACAAAAAAGGCGTAAGCCGCAAATATTCGACGTCCCACCCTCGGGGGTGCCCCTCATATATACATCTATCATGACCTTAAAATTAACTCGAGATTCGAGCTTATCCCATATATAGATATATAATTCAAAAGTTTCAGACCTATATTCTACTATACTTTATTGAGAAAGCTGTAGGAATAACAATTGCTCGGGAGCTCACTACTATATATTAATATATATATATATATTATAATATAATATATATAACTTATTAATTATATAATATATATATATTATATAATGTATAATATACTATATAGTATATATAATAATTATATTATATATTATAAATATACTAGTAGTATAATATTATATTATATAGTATATAATGATGATGATGTGTGTGTGTGCTTGTGTGTGATGTTTGTGCTCTTTTCTACGAATTATTTTAATCAAATTTGAAAACTATTTTTATATATAAATTGTCTTTTTGGTTCTGTATAAATCTGAATAGCTTCACTTTTAGTATGATCAAGTTAATTGGAAGATGGTTAGAGACCTATTCATCAATTGGGCTTTTCCCTTAATGCACTTGTGGTGTTGTGACCTAGTCACAACTAAATTAGCTAAAAGTAGGTGGAGGAAAAGAATAATTAGATAGTTTATGAGGGGAACTTAAAAATTTGGAAAATCGTGACTATATCAATGTCATTTTTAATTGGCATGGAACATACTCAGGGTATCATTGTAATAATAATGTTGAATTATATATATTTTAATCGGTTTGTCCTTTTTTATTAGCAGGTGGTGTAAACAATTAACAACTTAACTATTGCTAAAAGGATTAGAAGAAAATCCATATATTAATAACAGAAGTTGAGGATGGATATCCAAAAATTTATGAGAATATCGTAGAATATTTGTTCCCATGTCATTTTAATTGGCATAGATACATACTCAGGGTATTGCATGAATTAGAATTCATTGAGAAACCCCATCTTAAGTGTGAAGTGTGGACAGAGTGGTAAACTTATATCCGGATATTTCAGACGCTCAAAAGGAAATCTAAAAGCTAGTGGTTTAAAAATCGCTTCAGGAAATTGTTAAATGTGAGAACATAAGGAAATGGGAATAATTTTGGATTTAATTTCCTCATCATCTAAACATAGTTCATACATACATAGTTGTGTCCAGTTTTACTAGAAATCACTACACACGGTTTGTTATACACGATTAGCCTCCCTTCCACCCCCACCACCAGCAAAAAAAAAAAGCTTAGATTGCGCATAGTTATGAGTAGCGTCATCAAATTCCCTTTAGGAAAGCTTTGCTTTGAGTGCTGGCTTCCCTGTGTTTAGCTCCAAAGCGTAATAGCAGATGTGGTTGTAACCCTGTAACCCAGAAACTTCCAAGAAAATAGTCTGTGCATTGAATTGATGATACTTAACAGTATAATGTGATATAAAAGATTTAAATATTTTAAGGAATATGGTCTATTATTATTTTCAAGTTTTCCCTTTGTCTTGGACGTTTGCCTTTAGCACGTTGAGATAAAAGTCTTGCACTTCTGAGGACAATTTCCGTACATGATACTAGTGAGTATAATGGGGTGCAAAACGCATATCCGAGGACATTTTTCTACCAAAAAGTATATAAGAGAATTAAGTCCTGGACTTCGGATAATATTATGTAATGGGATAAAGCTCGAACGGGGTTATAATTCAAATCTGTAGCGATTTATATAAGAGGGGGGTCACCACGATGAGCGTAGCCGCTACATGTAGTATGTGGGGAGATCGACTGGAGGCTGGGGGCTTATTGCGAATGTAAGCATTTGCGCAAACTAGTGCATGTCTGCCATTGCAATGTTGCACTTAGCAAACAAAAAAATTGCAACATTTTGAGACAACCATTGATATTTTATGCGTAAAGAACGTTTTTTATTGGGTTCAAATTAATGGGTTTTTCGGGTGATAGAGCGTTTTTCACAGGGTCAATCGACGCGATTGGATGCAACCTCCCAGGGCCCATCTGGCGTCATTTCAGCCGAGCACCCGGCACAGCCCGTCACATCGTCTATTTACGCCGCGCCGTGTCCTCAGAAAGCTTTTCTATATCTCCGTATACTTTTCTGAGTCCCTTTTTTAAGTTATTTTTATCTGTATGACGATACATTTCTTCTTTTTAATAATTTTATCTAGGTTCGTGAGTTACATTTCACATACGAGCGAGTGTTTTTTTTTTTTCATATAGAACTTCTCCTCTAATGAATCATTACTTTCGTTAGGAACCTAAATACATTATCCTATTCAAAATTTGGTATTTAGAGCTACTATTTAGACCTATAGAATACTGCCTACCTATATCAAATCATTAGTAACAACATGATCACATCACATTAAATAAAGATATTGATTTGTCAAATCACGTTTGAGATCAAGCCACGCGAAACCGTCAGTGCGTCCGCCACGGCGCATTGCCCGGCCGCGAACACTGCCGCGGCTGTCCACCTGCACTGCTGCGAAAGATTTAAAGTCATTTTGACTTTTAAGTAGTGGAAGAAGCTATAAATTAGTAATATACAAAGAAAGGTTCTAAACTTCCAATAAACGAGTTTGAAAAAAGTTTGTAAGGAGTTTTGTAACTATGAACGAGTGTAAATGAGTTTGCGAATCTACTAAACATGTGTGAAGAAAGAGTTTGTAACTGACAAACGAGTGCGAACGAGGAGTTTGTGAATTTAATTAGCGGGTGCAAACTACTGTTACTGATAAACCGACTAAGAACACTTCTTGTTTGCGTTACACAAGTTCCAAATCAAAATATATACAACATTTTCTTCCTACTCATTCGAATGTGTTATTATGAATCCACTCCCATATCACTGGCAGAATATAAGACACTCAATAACCAGAGAGAATTGGAGGGAAGTAAAAGGCAAGATATTGGGAGGAAAGTAAATCAAATTGCAACAAACTCTAGAACCATGGAATCAAAATACAGGGAGAGACTAAATAATGAGCTTAAACATTCTTTTGAAATATTTCGGGTTATGGTCCTCAAAGGAGGATAGCGGTGGGGGGAAGTAAGTACTTACGATGAGTAAATTATTTAAATTTAAATATGTAGAAATAAATGGTGAAATAAAATAATATTATTAAATAGAAGGGGGATGAATCTGCCCAAAATTGATGAAATAAGATAAGATTACTTAGGAGAGGGATTCTCTGTCAGGGCTGTAGCAAAATTTTTTTTTTTTTTTATTATTTTTTTTTATTGTATTATTTTTTTATTTTTTTAGTAAGCAGGTATTATGTACACTAACCATCACCTAACTTGACACCAGGGTACTAGAGCCTCTATACAGGAGGTAGGGTGTAATATATCACGAGTAATATATATCACCAATAAATTGCAATTAATCCTCTAATATATATAAGCGGTCAAATTACGCAGATTAGTACAGACGCAGGCAAGGAAAATAGAGGAGAGATTTAAATATTCAGCACATGAATAAAAATAACAGAAATAAGAAAGAGACAGCTGACAGAACCAGAAGGTGGCAGGAAAGAAGGAAGCACCGAGCTATGACACGAATCTAGCCTGTAGAGATATACTACAATATATTATCAACTAGACAAAAGACTCGTGAGAGCAGACTACAGCACCCCTTGGTGTTAACGATAAGGTATAGCGTCGTAAAGGTGGTTGGTTAACGCACGAGATTATGATAATTCCACTTAGAACACACTCTAACCTACTACGAGTATTACTATAATATAGAAAAAGAGATAAATTGCCACCAAATTCTCAGCCGAACAAATGAGATAGAGTATCTATAATGGATGAAGTGTAGATAAAAGTTAAAAGAACAGTTATTATAAGTCATCATAATTGGCTTTTTTGAAACTCGACACCTGTACTGTCTATTTACGCAAAATACCGCGTGATAACCAGATGCACCCCAGCAATAAATATTAGTAAGAAACATACTCTTATTAACCATACAAAAGGGACGAGATGAGACCCACTTGTTAAGTAATATAATGCTGAGAGATAACTGAAGGAAGGAGAAAAAGTAGTCTCGCAGACTAAATACTAGAACTCTACCCAGTATTATCTTTGAGGTCACTATATATGAGCCCTAGCATAAAAACCGATTAGTGATTGTGTAAAGGTTTCAAAATTTTTTTTTAGTTTATGTTGAGCAAGGATTAATTTATATATGTCATAAGCTAATAGGAGAGAACAAAAGATCCTGTGAAGAGTAATGTAAAAGTATTAAAAATAAAGAAGTGTTTTTATTTTTGTATTAAATTGTTTATTTCATTATGAGTTTAAAAAATTAAATTTATTATTTTATCACTAGAGTATTTGAGTACGACGCCAAATCCTCGGAAAATTCTATCGCAGAATCTAGCGAGAATTAGAGATCGGAAAGATTGAGAGCGAGAGGTCAATTCTAGAATTTAAAGAGAGGGAGCAAGAATTGAAATTGAGTTTGAAGAATGAATGGTGCAAGGTCACTCGGCATATGAAGTGGATAGAGTTAGATGTTGCAGCGTGAGAAGTACATGTATTATAGAAAGTAGTAAAATATAAGGGTAAAGGTAGTTGGAGTGGAAAAGATTCGAAGGAATCCATAGGAACATTCTAATCACTATTGACAGAAAAAGGAAAAATAATGGCTTCAGCTCAAAATCGACGTCAACCAACAGTTAAACTCCACCGATTTGTAATATTGATTTGCTCTACCTTGAGAAATGCTATAACATTAAGTTTTTAGTTTCAAATGAGAATTATAGAGATTTGTCGGAAGGTAAGTGTAACCTGGAGACAGATCGACGTCGTGCATTTCAAATCCCGTCTATAATGCTTTGATTATTCAGCGCGCACCACGCAAGTGCTCTTCCCGTTAATTTCTGCGAGATTATGTCTAATAATTCTCTATAAAAAATATGCGAAATTATAAATAAAGAATGAAAGATTAAACGACAGATATAATATTAAAAGTTACCATTTCTCAAATTAAAGCAACAGTAGAGTGTAATTTCTCCATCATGTTGAAAGCTTTGCACCGGCTTATGTACCTATACTAGCGCGAATAACTGAAGAAAGTATAATAGAAAGATAATGAGTTACGTACACTAATGATATTGTTTACAATAAGAAGTGTTAGTAGTTGAAAATCTCATTCTACAAATAATTAGATTCACACACATCACGCGAGAGAATGAGCAGCTATAGGTCCGAGTATGGCTGTACGGGAGAGAAACGATGCGAGATTACAAAGTTAATCTGAATCTTCCACGTTTTCGTATATCATGTTTGGACTAATATCGTGCGAAACTGCTTTAAACTAAAACATCAGAAGAAAAGTGTTAAGAATGATTAAGTTAGATAGTTACAAAGAGAGATGATTTAATTAATGTTGAACGTAAGTGGAATCTGGGGAGTAAAGACACGATACAGCGTAAGGTCGATCTATTTCCCTCAAAAGCGTCGTTAGAGAGGTATATAACCTATCATTTTCGCCGCCCCCCACAATCTCTCTAACTGTTTCAGAAATTTTTAGTCTCTTCCACAGAGATAACTACCTCGAAAGTTTTATTTTCCACATCCCGATAATTCAATATGTAATCACGAGCAGTAGCACTAAGAAAACCAATGAAGCATGGAGAAAATATAAAAGAGGAGGAGGAAACAAGCCAGGAAGGAGAATCCAGAATAAAGGTTGTTTTAAAAATGATATTAGATTTCCTGTTGTTATTGTTGATATAAAGAGTAAGCCGAAGAGATTGAGTCCTTTTTCACATATCGGTATGAAAGCTAATTAGATACGACACGGAGCCATCAGATCGAAATAATTAGGAGGATAAGGCAATATTTAACTATTGAAGTTATGTTGAAAATTTATTGCAGAAGTAGACCAGAAAGGATTTATTCAGGTAGGCCTAAATCGTAGCAGATAACCTCAAATGAGAACGTTACGAAGCACGTCACTTTTTCTGGAGTATTTGTATGAATAGTTCCTTCGCTTTTTCTTTCGTCGTATAGAGTTATTGGCACTTTTGTTGAAATAATCGGATTTCTAATGCGATACATAAGGAGATCACAAAAATATGACTCGAGAATGATTTAGAAGAAACGATGAAAAGGTTCATATTAATTTCGTGCCTCAACTGTGAAGCAACATCTAGGAGGTAAGTAGTATAACGTGTGTGAAATTTCAGATTTTTAGCACTCACCTCTAGCCTGGATGTGCCAGAGAACAAGCACGAATCGAACCATGGATTTATGAGTGAGAAAAGATTTTTATGTCGCGAAGCACAATGCGATAATAGATATTGATAAACGGCGTTCTAAGATTCAATCCCCCGTCAAACGATTACAGCTCGGCGCACTTCTTTTTCACGATAAATGAGCTCGATTTAGTTAGGGACACCGCGAAGTGCGAGTACTGATTTCATATAGCCAAAATGATCTATACCCATAAACTTCACAAATATTTATAGTTAAGGACTGTATAGAGGTAAAAGACATACATCTGTTACATATAGGCCCATTACACACAAAATTTCTAATATTCGGGGTGTAAATTATTCCCCCTATCATTACAGATAATACACCCAGAGATAATAGAAAAATTTAGTGCCTACCAGAGGATAATATATATCGAGATCAATCATACGAGAGGTTTCAGGAGGGGATGCAAGCTTTTTTCAAGTTTGGGAGGTAGGAAAAAGTATATATTTAAAAATTTAAGTAGCATATATTAGGTGTGGCTCAAGATGATTATAACCAAAAAACAAGGTGAAAGGGCGGAAAGCGCGAGAGAGTGGTGGTACTATTTACTCTAAAAGTATCCTAAAAAAGAATTACACTAGGACTTATCTTATGATGATATTGGGGTGTAGAGAACTATAAGGTTCAATTGGTGTGTTTCAAAGAGAATTATGAGATGGCTGAATATGGGGTAAGCGATTTATGCCAACGTATAAAATAGTTTGTATAGCCTCTATTCGTAATTTGATGTATTAAGATTTTAGCTCTCTATCTGCTCTCAACTAAGACATTCGGTCTCTATCTGGCATGAATACAGCTATGAACGAACTAGTCGGATCCTAATACACTTCTCCACAAAATACGAAATGCGGTACGGCTTTAAATCAGAACCGAGGTATGGATAGAAGACCTGACATCCTCAACACCATGTCCAATCAGTGTTTCAGAATATAGTATAGGTGCAAAAATTTCAAGCCGCCGTAGAAATGACGGGCCATTGACAGGACCTCAGGTATTTTGGATGCGAGTAAACAGATTTTAACAGTTCTCGGTGGAGAAGTAGTGAAGAGTATTCAATGAAAAGATGGAGTTGAATATATAAAATCATGTATTACTAATAGTTATATTACGTGAGAAATCAGCAGTGCAGTAAGCTAATCTAGAGTAATATGGTGTAGTGTATAAAGGAAGAAATGATTATTAGGAGTCCATCAGAAAGCTACTAATCGAAGTTTAAATGATAGATAATCGAAGATTATATAACGAGAGCGTGTTAACCATAGTGTGGTAAATATATTAATTAGAGCTTACGATAGGTACACATATTATTAAGTATATTATATAAGATATCTAACATTATATACTATTATTAATCACTTACATCATTTAACAGTTAACTGTATAGGGAAATTATGATAATATAATGATATTATAGTTTTAGGTATGTACATTAAAATGAGTATATTAAGGATGAGATTATTCTTAAGTATCACATAACTTTAGATGTGCTCTTAGTTAACATAAGTGATGCATAATAAAGGTTTAGATGTATTTATGATGAGATTTAGAGTAAGAGAAGTTGATAAATGTGAAATTTACATTATTTAATACGAGGACTATTATTGACTATAGTTAACGTAAGAGTATATATAGTGATTGATAAAGCTGTCACTGAGATAGTTGGTGAAAGTACAAATTTAGATAAGCTCCTCGCAGTACACTCATCTAAATAATATGACTAAATCACCGTGATGACTAGCTCATACTCTACTCATCATCTCTCATTATCTCTCTCCTTCTCATTATCTCATACTATTCACTCATGATCACTACTTATTCTCCTTCATATTATATATATCGTACTCTACATCACTGTATTTCTTATCATCGTATCCACCCTATTTACCCATATCATGTTATTTCCTCAAAATCATCTATTCAATCCTTCGTCTATATCTAAGCTATATCAAGTCCCTACCTTATCTATCCGCACTAATCTATTATATTCTACTATTTCACAACTATCCTTCAACTCCTATTACTCTGCTCGCTCACAGGTCTTAAAGCACACAAAATCTCTCTCCGGTTCCTCTACTTTTTGTGCTGGGCAGAAACTTCCTGACCTAAGTCAAATTCTTCTGGTGAATCTTGATCACTCAGCAGAACATCGATCTCCTGGAAGCCCTGGTGAGGTCAATATGAAGTAATTGTTAGTTCCACCTGTAAAAGGGGCAATACCCTACCTTGAGTGGTAGTAGTCTACTCCAAGATTTGCAATCTAGAATAACCATTCTGAGCCGTAAAAATGTGTTCTAGAGTGCTATAGGAACAGAGATTTCGGCCATAAGGAGAAAAATGTCGCAATGTTCAACGGACCAGGCGTCTCCTTCTCTTCGCGAAATCCCTCAGTTGGGGTTCATTTTAATTTTTGTATATATTCATATACAATTTTCATCTATTAAAGAATATATTATATACTAATATATATAATATTATATATGATATTACTATCTATTCTCTCAGTTATATTATCTCTCTAATCTATTATATTACTCTATATCTTATATCTATTCATATATTATATATATTATTATGATATCATATATATATTATATATATTCTATATATTATATATATATATATATATCCGTATCGGTGCCGTGGGTGATAGATTTTATCTTCCGGCACCTTTTTGCAGCCAGCAGCACCTCCCTGTCCGATCCGTGCATTGCACCGGAAAGAGAAAAGAGTTATATAGAATATTGAGGCAGAGTTGTAAAAGATAAGGCCCGCAGCCTTACCTTATTATGTGAGGAATATATTCCAGTCAAGAAAAATTACAAATAGATGCTTCACGGGACCGGTGATTGGCCCTCACTATGTGCTAAATCGTTGTATGGGGTCATCCCTTGGCCCAGGTGGGCCATACCATACCCCTCACCAAAACCCCGCCATTCTTACGTCCTAATTTTTTGCACGATTACCTGCTCGTCCTCCAGATATTCCTTATTGACTCAATCCTCTTTTTCTTCTGGGTCCCAGTCGGTCGATTCCCGAACACACTCACCACTATACATCCGCTTTAACAATCCGATCTATCCATCATCCTGTCCTACATGACTAGAACATCGTTATACGTAACTGTGTCATTTATTCTCTTATTTACTCATTTCTTCACACACCACATACAACTGCTCTAATACGTCATTCCTCATTTTAATTCAATGTCTTCTCACATCCACATGCCTAACATGCTGCCTTAAGATTTGTCCATCGAACAAACATTTGAACTTTTAGATTTATACCGTCTTATTCCGACCTAGTCTCACTACTCAATAACATATACACAGTAACAACATACCTCATGTAATACCTTCTAAGCGCAACTTCAGCTTAGTCACTTTAACATCCACTCAATGGATTTAATTGCACTAGCCACCTTCTGCCATTACATTACTTTCCCTACTACACCTGGCCCTTCATCCGTCCCTTTTCATCCAACATAATGTATCTAAATATTTTAAACCAAGCACTTATTTCAGTGCCTTCGCCATCAACATTATACTTTCACACCTGAGACTGTCTCTCACTCACAACCATATCAACGTTTCTTTTCTACGTTTACTTCAAACCCCTTTCTTTTACACACCCTGCTAAACCTCTCTAATTCTAATCCTCTCAAACTCTCTTGAGATTCACCTACACTATCCGACCCCTATCACACACACCAAAATCTCCATCTCGCATATCAATAGCTTACGTGCCCCCCCCGTCACCTCCTCCACTCATCTCCATGTCTTCATCATTCTCACACAACATTTCCCCTGCCCGTCCGCCATTCTCCACACTTCTTCTATCAACCCTTTCCAACTACACACAATTGAATCACCACACGGAGACATAGCTTACACACTCCCGTGCTATCTCCGCTATTAAATTAAACCCACATCAAATCTATTGACACGCTGCATTACTTCTTTACCCAACACACCTTTAAACATCCCCATACACTACTCTTTGATTCCATTCACAAGCCTTCACACACCCCTTAATCACCTATAACCGCTAACATACGCCATACTTGCAACTCCTATTAAATCCCTACATGGCCCTGTTGTCACAATCTCATACAACCCTAACATCACATTTATTTATCTCTCGGTCTCTCCTTATTCTCTCATCTTTCTGTTCAAATCGTAAACGATTGATCTCCACACCACTTCCTCCTACCCACTCCTCCTTGATACACCTTCTTTCTTCACCACAATCAAGTCTTAAGTCACCTCGACACTCTTTCGCACTCAAAAAAATTATCCTCTCCAGCATATACTCCTCCCTACAACAACCCACACACTTCACATTCACTACAAACTCACACTCTCCCTTCTATCTCCCTCTTAACCTTCGCTACATTACATGGGTACTATTACTCGCTCCTCCTCACAATCTCCTCGAACTAATACCTCTTCTGCCATACAGCGCCTAATTCACCCACATCACCACTTCCAAATCCCCAATCAATCCCATCCCACCTCATCTTGTCTACTTTCCCACTCCAACCAATTCATTTTCATCTTATACCTGTAGATTTTCACACCATTCTTCTCCAACCTCCCTCTCCTCTCTTGTCATTTAACCCCATTTCTCTGATCAACTTTTCTCCTACTCTTACCCTGACTCCCTCCTCTAATCCTCCTCTCTGCTAATGACCTCGTCATCCAAAATATACCTATTTCCTTCCTTGCATCCTACGACTACTTCCTATCACCTCTCATTACTGTCCTATTAATTATACACGATTTCGAAAGTGGTTCTTATTTCCCACACTACCTACCTATAAATCCATTCAATCAGTTGATCTCAAAAGCACCATTTCTCTCCGCTATTCAATTACTTCTTACTTCAGCAATGTTCCCCCTTCTATCCCCAATCTTTACCTTCGAGCACTTTCCTCCAAGAATAAGTCTTTCCATTCCATTGTAAGTCCCCTTCATCACCATCATAAAGCCAAAAACCCAAACTTTGATTTTTCCTTCTTTTTTTTCATACATAATTCAAAAAAAAAAAAATCGGAAAAAGGACTTTATCTCTACTAAAAATAATTAAAATTAATGCTACAGAAAATAGATTTAATACAAAGAAATATTATATATGAGAAAGGCTACTTACACGGGATCGTTTCGTTCCATTTAAGTCCAAATATATAATAAATAATAATAATAATAATAATAGTAAAAAGTAAATAATAAATTAAAATCATAATAATAATAGAAAATAATAATAAATAATGAATAATAATAATAATAATAAATGATGATAATATAGTAAATTATGAATCAATAATAATTAAATAATAAATAATGAGATACACATATATTAATAATAGATAATCAAAAGCGGATCCAAAACATGAAAGGAGGTAGTAATCTGGGATATAAAAAAATATATTTAATGACAATTAGAAAACTAATATAATAAATGTATTGATTAAAATTATAATAAAATAATAAAATTATATATATAACAAGTAATAGTAATACTTAAAGGAGAGTATACTAAGAAATATTATATAATTATAAATAAAATTTTATAAAATTTAAATTCCCATATATATAAGTAAAATTATATATATGAATGATTAAAAATTAAATAATCAACTGTCAAAATAAATAAATAATAATTATTATAATATAAATGTTAAATAGATTTGTGACCCACAATTATATTAAACATATATTATATAATGTTGGCCTTACGTAATCGCATGGACTATGATCTCCTGGCATTTAAAACTATTTTTTTTTGTTCGATTTAAAATAATAGTTGATGGAATAATAAAAATATATATTATTTTATATATTACTAAATTTAGAAACTTCTTGCCGTATCAAAGATTATATACTAATTATTTCTAATTGTAGGTATGATAAAATAGTAAGATTGATATTAATTTACTTAATGAATTAAATATCAATATTTTTAAATTAAATTATTATATTTATATTTTTCCAATGGTTTAATATCACTGATAATATATAATTATAAATTAAATTATATATATAAATAATGGTAATTAAAATTAATATTAAATTAAATAAAAATAAAAATAAAATACAAACTATTAAAAATATATAAATAAAATTAAATAATATAATTAAATATAAAAATAATAATTAAATAATTAAAATTACTATAATATACTATTTATCAGATATTTTATTTATTAGATCTGTTATAATGGAGTAATTATCCATAATTACCAGAAATAATATTATTAAAGTGAATAATGTCAACATGCCAACCTTAACCTTAAAAATTAAAAAAAATTATTATAATTACCGTATAATTATAATTATAATA
>JABUQX010076212.1:0-5000 GCA_015478945.1 Trachelipus rathkii
ATCGTTTGCATATTGTAATGTTAATGTAAGAATATTGTTACTGATTTTGAAAGTCATTGATATGATATATATATATATCATATATATTATATATAGTATATAATTATATATATATATATATATATATTATATAAATATTATATTAATATAGTAGTATATATATATATATATATTATAAATATATATTATATATATATATATAATATAATAAAAATAGTGGCCCCAAAACGGATCCCTTTAATCGAACAAAAAGTATTCGATCAGAGTGTATGATGAAACCAACTAGGAGTAATTGTGATACGAGTCTTTCCAGTTAACCTCAGTAGAGTAGTAGTTAGTATAGTAGAAAGTAAGTGGAGTAGTAGTAGTAGAGTAGTAGTAATAGTAAAGTAGTAGTTGTGTGAAACTACACGAATACTTTCCGAGCAATTTATTGAGTGAATAGTACCTAGTTTTTTAGTAAAAGTAAGTCAAGTGTGAACTAGTTCTCAAGAAATTTATCAAGTTGTAATTGTATGATAGGATCGAGATCGGGTAGCGGAAATTTTTCCATTTTATTGATAGGAAATGTCATCAGTATTCAAGCGATAATAATGATGAATGAATAATAATAAAATAATAATATATAAATAATAATAATAATAAGTAATAATAATAATAATATAATATATAATATAATAATCAATAATAATATCAAAGGTTATATACCATACTTAAGAAATCATATATATATAATTGTATATATTATATATTTATAGATATATATAATATGTATATATGTAATATACATAACACTATGTTGTTGATTTTTCTCGCGGAATGTATCAAAATGATTATGATTTGAATCATTACTAACCCATACAAACACGTGGGATTGGATTTTGAAGAGTACTTTACCTCGTAAGTGCTTTATTTGGCAATAAGTGATATTGACAATTTGACAGAATGGATTGATCAATTAGTAAAGGAGGTAATTCTAAATTGCACAATATTCGTTAGAACTTTTATGATAACACCACTTAAAACTAACAAATAAAATTGCAAGAAATCCTAAATCTAATGTGGACCTGTGTGTAGGAGGTCGACTCGGCAACTCCTCAATTGTGGGAAGTGCTATCAAAGGACTGGTCATTGATTTAGCTGTGGCGTTGTCCAGGTGCGGGCACTCGCCACCAAGCCTCGCCAATGTTTGGCGCTCCTTCTTCTTTGTAAAGAAAGAAGCGCGAAAGATTTGAATTTTAAATAACATATACGGTATACATGTATGTAGGCGTCACCAGAGATTTGAAAGAGGTAAGCATGAGACCGGCAAATTAGCCTCTTACAGCTGCTTACCTTCTAATGACAATGCATGCTTTGTCTTACAAAGATTCCCTATTGTAATTTCGGCTTAGACTTTGGTGATCTCGAGTGCAAAAAAGGATTGTCGGACTCAGTAAATCAAGGTGAGGCCTTGATTTACTGTTTCCACCGACATCCTTTCTCACACCCAACCTTTCTGATTAATAATTAACATAATGGAGGAAAGAGGTAAGAAAGGATATGAAACACTAAATAGAAAGAAAAAAAAATTATCAAATAAAAATAAGAATCGCGTATTAGCGACCAGTTCAATTACATTGTAATTTTCGTCGGGATACCTGTTTCCTTCTATATTTTTGTTTCAATTTTTCAACTCTTTTTTTTCGTTCAATATCGGTTCTCGTCTTGAGTCTTAATTCAAGTGTCACACCTCAGAGGCGAGTTAATGTTTCCCCAAACATCATTTATTAATGAAAATGTTAAGGAACACTGTCCAGGTTAACCTTCGTATTAACCTTTGTTTTCTTTCAAATGCATTCAGGATCCAGTAATTCACATTTGCAAGTCTTTCTTTGAAAAGAATCATCAAAATCGAATATTCCTATCTCTCTCTTTCCCTTAGGGTATCATTATCAGTTTTGTCAGGGATGCCCATTGGGATGTCGTATTGGAAGCTTGTTCTGATTGGGGCAGCTTATGGGCGGAATGGGAGAAACCAATCATAGGGTCCGTAGGAGAACTGTATGTTGTTTGTTGTTGTTGCCCACTAAGATGGACGCTTCACTGGGTGGACGGGCATGGAGGGATTTTGGTTGGGTTTTGAAGGAACGTTTGTCCTTTTTAGGGTCAATTATTTTCTTTTCTTCGTAGAGGCTTACATTCTTAATATTTTTCTGATCATTTTAATATTACAAGAAAGATTGTTGTCTACAAGAGTAAGAAGTTTGAAAAAGAAAAAAAATGAGTCTTAATCTTATCATGCAGCATAATCTGAATTGTACATTTATAAATTTTATGAGGCCTCTCGCCATACAATTTCAGGATTTGCATTTCTACCCTATGCTAATGGCGCGTCGCTAGCTTTTACAAGAACAATTATATAGTTATAGCAAGTCTCCTTAGAGCTCTGTTGCTTTGACAAATGTTTTCTTTAATAAAATTTTAATCATCTTAATTATAAACAAAAATTATATTAATAATTTCTCTAAAATATAGAATAATTTACTGTATGTATTTGATTTAGGAAATGATATTAAAAAAAATGTTTGTTTTCCTCTATATAAAAGTCAATATATTTTTAAAAACAATTGGTATGCCATTCTAATTCGTTTCTATTCATTCAGGGAGTTGTACCGTAAGGTCTCTTCCTGAACTTTTTGCATTTGAAAAGGCCAATAAAACGGAATACATGAGTTTTCAGGCCCAACATACCACTTATCGAAAAACTTTTTAATTTGCAGTTAGTTGAGAAATAGACAAAATACTAGTCCTACATAGGTGGTATTTTATATCTATTTTTAATGAATTTTTAAGACTCTCATGATGGACTGAGATTTATTGACAAGCTAACAAGACATTCACGAAAAAAAAAAAAGAGATTCAAATTTTGGGAAACAATGGCAACTCCGTCCTTCCAATTCATGACTTTGGAATTTCAGTGTCCCTGTCTCCGCAATTTTCCTCTACTTTGTTCGAAAATATCCTGTTTACTTCGTATATCACAACGTAAGGAATATCGGCTTAAAATTTTGTTACAGACCGACCCTTCCAACATATGACTCGTCAGCCCTTTGTCGGTCGAGCGGCTTGCATGGAAATTCCCACCGACATTCTTCCGTCATGATATATATAAAAAAAATTTTTCTTTTTAAACTTTCTTTTGATATTATGGTTAGCAACACGTCTTTAAATTAATTGTTATGAACTATAATCGAAGTAATTTTTCATTTAAATTTTTGTTTATTATTTTGATCCGCTATTAAATAATATGTCGGGCTGTCTGCCTATTTTATTGTATATAGCGTTAGATGGCAACTTCAACGGTGGAGTCATTGCCTATTTGAAATTTTTTTTTTTTTTTTTTTTTTTTTTTTTTTTTTGGCTATAAGAAAATCTTTTCATAAATATCCTATAATTATTATCATATATAAATAAATGTATAATTTTCATGCAACACGAGATTTAAGAAATATAAACACCTTACCAATTTTTGAAACCTTTGTTTTTACATTTTGCCGATTTTGGCTTTATTTTTGATATAACATTTATATGATTTTTGGCATTTTTTTTAAACTTGATTATTTTTATCGTGAATTTTAGTTAACATTTTAACCAAAGAGGGCGCATGCTAAGCCTTTACATAAATTTGACGGGAGTTTTTGGATCACAATTTCCTTACATAGGAATCACAATTTTCACTTTTTTTGTTGTCAATTTTCATCGTTTGCATATTTTATCACTATTGTTCTTATTTTTATTATTTTTATTTTCATTTTTATTATTATTATTATTATTATTACTATTATTATTATTATTATTATTTTTTTTATTATTATTAGTAGTAGTATAGTAGTAGTAAGTAGTAAGTAAGTATTTTTGATTTCTGATTTAAAAGTTTTTAATTTTTGTCCAATTGACACATTTATTACCACTACGAGGTTCTGCGTTGAATTTTTGAAGTAATTTTCCCACTACTTGGTGGGGGAAAAGGGGGATTTGGAGATGCTTGGATGAAAGGCCGCTTTGTTTTTCTTTTTCCTGCGTGACCTAAATTTTTCAGGATGGTGGCGATGAGATGGTGTTGCCGCCACATGGTTCTTTATATTTTTTTTTTTCTAATTTAGTTTCTGTACACAAGTTGGGTCGCCGCGAGTATAGGCGCTAGTGTGTGTATACTTACACATGATGAGATTTTGTGGAGATTTTCGTACACCGTTGGGTGTAGCCTTTTTAGGAAAAATTCTTTCACCAAAAGTGGGTTCTCTATTAAGGAGATTTTGCGCGTTTCCTCACCGGATGGTCCTTTCCTCAAACGAGAAAGGAAATTTTGCTTGGGAGTTCGTTTTTGTCGCGCAAATTTTATTTTTGTGTGACGTTCACGTAATGTTTTGGATCTTCTGTGATATGGAGTAGTTCTTTTGATTGTTTTCACTATTTTTTTTTTAAGTAAATCTTTGATGTATTTATTATTAGTGTTGGTATTTCCTTATAAGTGTTGTAATTTTTGATTGGGGTTTGAAACTGTGGCTAAATAAAGGAATTGGAAGCAATGGGTGCTTTTTGTTAATTCTGCAATTCTTTGTCACTTGTTTATTTTTTATATAAGCTTTAAAGATGCTTACTGGGGTTCATACGTTTTTGTGATACATTGAATTTATATTCGATAGCTTGGAAGTGTGATTGAGTGTGCAAACTTGCTTGGTGTTTTTCGAGAGGCGGGGTCGCGGTGAGTTTTCCACTCAGCCTCCTGATGACGTAAACGAGATGGGGTTCGTCCCTCCTCATTCGAGGGGAAATTCGTTGGGAGATGGAGCGAGTTTGGGGGTTTGAGATTTTCCCTCCTTTTTATTTAATTTGGAGTTGGCTTTTGCTTTGGTTCGAAAAACTCAAACTTTTTTGTTTGAGATCATGTTTCTGTATCTTTGAGTCAACTGAGTTGGGTTGCTTTTAAGCCTAATGTCAAGAGCTTGATGTTGAAC
>JABUQX010076212.1:12500-16193 GCA_015478945.1 Trachelipus rathkii
GAAGAGAAGAGAGAGAGAAGAGGAAAGGGAGAGAGAGGAGGAGAGAGAGAGAGAGAGAGAGATGAGGAGAGGAGAGAGAGACGAGAGAGAGAGACGAGAGAGAGAGAGAAGAGAGAGGCTGAGGCAAAAATTGAGTAGTGATAATATTAACTTGGCACAGAAATTATATGCAGTAAAAGGACTTTCACTTCCCTCTTTTCGCCCCCTCCTACGCCGTGCTGTCCCTCCCTCTTTTTCTTGTTTCTTTCCTGTCTTTTCCTCCTCTCTTTTAAATATAAAAAGCACAATGTGTGGATACACTGTCTACGTCCCAATTAGAATAGTGCCAGAGGGCCACTTGCTTTCCTTCTCTTGGCTGTCAATGGGCACTGCTGGATACTAAAATGTTACGCGTTGGGGAGAACGAGGCCCCTGGCACTCTTTAATTTCAACTGATATATATGTAATCTTTATATTGTATAATATACAGTGATATATATATATATATATATATATGATATATATATATATATATCATATAATATATATAATATATATATATATATATTATATATACTTATATATATATATATATATATATATATTATATATTATATATATATAATATATATATATATGGTGAAATGATCAAGAATGGGCGAGAAATCAAGAGACTTTTCAAAGAAGTTTATTTAAGTAAAAGTTGAGATAAATAGATATAGATATATAGATATAAATAGTGGCATCAAATAATAAAAAATTTTTATAAAAAAAATAAATAAATAAATTAATGTGTATTACATTATCTTACGTCTGGAAAGTTCATTTTTAGCGGGGCTCTAGCGAGGGGACAGAGGGGGGACAGAGTCCCCTCCGTCGTCCACGTAAGGCCGAGATACCCCGACTCCTGCATGTTGCGTTTACCTGGGCACAGCTTTAGCTTAAAAAAAAATAATAAAAAATAACGTTTAATTTTGTCATTTTCCTAACTAAAATCTTAACCGGATATATTTCAGTTTACCATAAAAAAAAAAGATATAACCGTCGAAAAATTGTTGTCATAAAATGTAATATATTTATCGTACATTACTCTGACCTCTTTAAATCTGACATTAATTTTCATATAGGAAAAATATGACTTTTTTTTTTTTTTCTTTTAGACAAAATGCTGCAATGTCGCAGGTTAGCCAGTATAATTTATTCAAAACTTTTAATACCTAAATAAAGTCTTTTGAAAGATCCCTAGATTTCTCGCACCTATTTGCTATTTCACCCTTATATATATATATATATATATATATATATTATATAGTATATATATTATATTATATATATATAATATATAGTTATATATATATATATATATATATATATATATATCCTTCCTTTGGCAGCTCTTTCAATGCCCTTAATAAACCTTCTGTGTATAAGAGTGCGTATGCTCTTGTAAGAAGTATGCACCTCATATATGGAATGTTCTAAACATATTATCTTCTAAAATGGATTGATTAGTCTAGTCTTTCGTTTAAACCACTCTTTCGCTCTCACTTACTCTCACCAACACCTCCATTTCTTAGTAGAGCTGTTGCTTGTTTTGAACGTCTCTGATTGGTATTCTTTCCTCTTTTGATATTATATATATATATATATATATATAGATATATATATATATATATATATATAATAATATTATATATTATATATAAATATATATATTAATATTAAGGCTGTAAGGGGTGGTGCCGCCACCCCCTCCAAAGTTGTTTTTAAGATTTATGGCCCTATACAATGCTAAGTCTTTTGGCGTGAGGCAAAGGGTAACTTTTTAAGATCGATCCTTTACTAGCGATAGATGTTGAAATCTGGAGGTCATATCGCTCTTGACTTTAAAAATTCCTTACATTGATGGATTTTGACGTTTTCAGACACAATTAGTGGTTCTAAGGGTTGTGAGACCATTAGGAAATCAGAAGTTCATGGTCGCAGATGACTTGGATTTTCCCTTAAATTGACTAGATTTGACACTTGATGGACAAAGTTCAGGTTTTCTTAGGTCGGTGAACCAAAATTGAGGTCAGGAGACCGATGTCTGAGTTTTTAAGTGAGGAGCCAGAAGAAAAGCACAGAGTCCGCGACTGAGGAAGAGTAAGAAGAAGGCTTAAAAGAAGTCTATGTGTCGTAGCAAATGAGGCTTAGCCGGACCGGTACTGGTGACCGGAAGGCCGTGAAGGAACCGAGGCTGGGCTGGTAGTAAAACATACGCTTAATAACAATATATATATATAATATATATATATATATATATTATAAAATATATAATATATGATATATATATATATATATATATATATTATATTAATAGATATATATATATATATATATATATATATATATTATATATTATATATATATATACAAATGAGGAGTCAGTGCCAGAGATGGACGTCCCCGGATCGGCTCCTTCTTGGAGTAGATGGTGGTTGAAAAGAAGGAGACCGATTGAGATAAATAAGCCCGGTGCCTTGAAAAAATCAAACATGTAAATTCCGACAATGTATTAAATGCCCTAATATCCCTGAAATATAATAAAAGGGTCGACGGACGTTCCAAAGTGAGAAAATTCATCGAATATGACATTGTTGCTGACATCTTTATCTAAATTTTTAATAAAAATATTTCCTATTCCTGAGATTCTTTTCGAAGGATCAGATTCTGCCCACATAATTCTAATGGGATTTCCATCTAAAATGTCAAAGTTCATTGTATCTAATGCAATTTCAGCATGAGATATTTCCTCAAATGTTACAAACGCATATCTTAAAGATACCTTTGTTATATGGTCTCTGATGACTGTTACATCCCTCACTGTCCCGATAGTTCCAAACTGAAAAAAAGAATGAAAAAATTATGCAGATAAGGATTTATAAGTTCATTGAAATAGACAAAAATTGCTTCTAGGTCAGAAGCAAAGGGGTGAGAGTGGACAAAATTGAAAACTTGAGATAGATGTAGTGAAGGACACATCAAGTATCAAACATTTTATAATATTATTAACAATAATTCTCTTTCTTTCTTTATCCTAACTTCTTTTCCACTAGATGTGGAGTATGGTTGCATAACATGTACGGAAAATAAAATATTTAAGTAGAAGAGCATGGCGTAAGTTGAAAGGAAAGCCTCCCACCCACTTCCATATCCTTAAGTGAGAGCTCCTTACAGTAAAAGAAAAATTCACCTTCACAAAACTGCGACAAACCCTCTCTGTGGTATCTCGTCAATGTGGAGTTCATACCCTGGGCCAGACCCACAACCATACCCCGTCATTCTTCTTGCCCTCTGCCAAACTCGCATTCCTTTTCTTCAAACATTCCTTTACTGACTCAAATCCACTTTTTCTTCAGTCCCAGCTGGTCAATTCCCAGAACACTCACCACTATAAAACTGCTTAACCAACTGACTATCATTCATCCTTTCCATATGACCAAACCATCTCAATACACACATGTTTATTCATTCATTTACACATTTCTTCACACCACACAACTCTCCAACACGTTCATTCCTCATTTTATCAATTCATCTTACACCTAACACGCCTCTAAGATTATTCATCTGAACAGATTGCACCTTAGATCTATACCTCTTATTCCACACTATAGTTTCACTACTGTACATTAACACTGGTAGTAACAAACCTTCATGCAGAACCCTAAC
>JABUQX010076213.1:0-7500 GCA_015478945.1 Trachelipus rathkii
AGAGAGAGATCATGATAGTGTAATGATGATCAGGAAATCCCAATCGTACACGAACCATGACGTTCACAATCATCACGAATCCTTTTGCAATTTATTAATAGTAACAACTACAATAGGCATCCCGAATAAGCATCCAGGTGAAGTTAAGATAGATTTTATACAAATCAATTCTGAAAAACATCAAAATATTTCACAACACCATAAGAAATAGCAGACCAACTGAAACACACGTGAACTGATGAAGATCAAGAAAGAAATCCAGTCCCTTAGCCTGTAAGAGGTCAGTCGCGTGTCTGGGACCAAAAAATTAGCTTTCCTGTTTTAAAATTTATTTTCATTAAAAAAAAGTTGTGTCTTTAACAATGTTTTTTAATTTGTTACATTTAGTAATAAGATGAAGTGACAGTAAAGCAACAACACTAAAAAAGAATCCAAGGGCCTCCTCTCTAAAGGTTATATATATTTTAGTTGTTTTGGGGGGGTGCTGGGACATAGAATATATATATATTATATATATATAGTTATATATATATATATATACTTATATATATTATATATATATAATGTATATTATATAATATATATTATATATATATATATATAATATATATATATATATATATATAATTATATAAGATATATATATATATATATATATATGTTATATATATAAATTATATATATCGAAATATATATATATATATATATATATATATATATATTAAATTATAATAATTATATATATATATATTATTATATATATATATAATATATATATATTATAATTATATATATATATATATATATATATAATATATTCAATTAAATAATAAAACATAAACGAAGATTTCGGAAAAATATTTAATTTTTTTTGAAGATATTTACTTTAAAATAAATAAATAAATACATTAATATTTTAACAATTATATTTATTTCCTTTTCCGAATTCGTTTGATATATAAAATTTCGAATATTTTTATGTTAAAAACTTGGAAAAAAATTATAATTTGGGCCGATCAATTTTCATCTGCCAATATGGAGTAAATACAAAAAAAAATTGATTATATTTAAGTATGCTTATATTTTGCATCAATTTATAACAAAAGAGTAATGAAATTAAAAATATATTTTTTTATTGTTGTTTTTGATTTACCTCTATTTATTTAGTGTAAATTTACTAGTTAACCCCGGTTGTAAATCCCGGTTTTTCTTGATTTTTTTGTGGGGGGCCGGGGACTGGGGCCGGGGCCGGGGTCGCTAAAAAATGGCCGGGGTTGGCCGGGGCCGGGGCCGGGGCCGGGGCCGGGGCCGGGGCCGGGGCCGGGGCCGGGGCCGGGGCCCCGGTCGGTCCCTAGTGTGTATAAGTGTCATAGTGAATGTGTGTATAGTGTAAGTGTTGTGTGTGGGTGTGTGTTGGTGTGGTGTGTGTGTGTGTGTGTGTGTATGTGTGTTCTAAATAATAATAACATTAGGCATGAAGTAAATAACACACTAAGTATAATAAATAAAAATAAAAATATAAATAATAGAAAATAATAAAAAATAAATCAATAAAAAATAAATAAAAATAATGAATAAAAATAAATAAAAAGTATTAAAAACAAAATGTAATAAAAACATAATGTTAATAAATATAGGAGTTAAAGGCAGTAAAAACATATGAGTTAAAGCAGTAAAGAAGAGAGTTAAAGCAATAAAACATGAGTTAAAGCAATAAAACAAAAGCAAACTAATCCCTTAGGTGTTAGGAACACAACCTCTATTGATTTACTGATTTACCTGCTTTAAGGTATGTAATGTTAATAAATATATGAGTTAAAGCAGTAAAACATATGAGTTAAAGCAGTTAAAGACAATGAGTTAAGAGCAGTAAAACAGTTAAAACAATGAAGCATGACCTAAATCCCCTTGTGCTAAGTGTAGACATCTCTATTGATTTACTGATTTACTGCTTTAGGAGGTATGTAAATGGTATAATGAAATATATGAGTTAATGCCGTAAAACATATGAGTTATGAAGGCGCTAACATGAGTTAAAAGCAGTAAGGCAGTAAAACAAGAAGCATACTAACCCTTGTATGAATATGTACAACCGTCTGATTGATTTACTGATTTTACTGCTTTAAGGTAATGTAATTTTAATAAATAGTCAAGTAGATAATGAATAATGAGTTAAAGCAGTAAAACATGATTAAAGCAGTAAAGCAGTATAACAAAAGCATACTAATGCCCCCTTGGTGTTAGGTCACACCTCTATTTGGATTTAACTGAATTTACTGCTTTAAGGTTATGTAATTTTAATAAATATGTGAGTTAAAGCAGTATACACATTATGAGTTAAGGCAGTAAAGACATGAGTTTAAAGCAAGTAAAGCAAGTAAAACAAGCGACTATACTAATCCCTTAGGTGTTATGGGTAACACCTCTATTGATTTACTGCTTTACTGAGCTTTAAGGATATGTATATGTAAATGGTTTTTAATAAAATTTCGTACTAGTTGTAGTAAAATAAAATGTTTATATATCAAACTACTCTGGTTTTTTTCTTCTTACATACAATTTTTAAAAATTTATAAATTTAAAAAGTATTAAGTAAAATAATGTTAATAATGAGTTACAGTTTTTAGGTTCGCGAAAATGTTTTTAAATAAGAAATGTTTAAGTATGAAATAATAATGAATGACTCGTAGTATATATATATATTTTTCATTCGTGCGGGAATATTTTGGGCCTGCGGGCGCACGCGGCGGGCTGGTACGCGGAAATATTGCGCCTGAGGGGCGCACGCGGCGGGCGGGTACACGGGGATATGGCGCCTGCGGGCGCACGCGGGTCGGGCGGGTACGCGTTGGGATATAGCCGCCTGCGGGCGGCACGCGGCCGGGCGGGACGCGGCGGGAACGCACCTGCGGGTGCGGGGTCGTAGGCCTCGTCGCGCTGGGATCATGCTGCGGCTGGTGGGCAGTCTATGATGCTATGAGGTAGAAAAAAGATGAGTCATCAAGAGAATCATCAAATATAGGTGGTATCCAATAAGATGACTTTCATCAAAAGTGAGTCCATCAAAGAGAGGCCAGCAAAATTGAGCTTCGAGGTAGTGTGAAGTGACAGTGTAAGTGTACCTGTGCGTGTGAGTGTAAGTGTATATTGGCTAGTGTAAGGTGTCTTATGGCGAGTGTATAGTGCTTATAAGTGTTATAAAAATAGTAACTCATAGTAGGAAGCATTCTAGCTAGATTGTAATATACACCATTCGATTCATCATACCTTATTACCTAGGGGTAGACAACCCATATTAGGGCTATTCTAGGCCCAGGGGAGGCTAGAAAGGCTTGAAAAAAGTGGCCTCAGTTGGCCACTATGTGGCACTCTCACTTGGCACTGAGTGTGGCACTTCAACTTGGCTCACTCATTGGCACTCACTTGGCACTCATTGGCACTCGTTGCACTCACTTGGCACTCACACTGGCACTCATCTAATACTCATAGAAAACTAATAGAACATCACTAGATACTCCTTACGTTGATTGGGAACCATCAAGTTGAACCATCAATAAATCTTGAGTCATCAATAGCTGAACCAAACAATATAGGACCAATCATAGATGACACCCATCAAATTGAGGCATAAAAAAGTTGAGTCCAGCAAGTTGAGCCATCAACAAAGTGAGCATCAAAGCCTGGGGCATTTAATAGTTGAGGCATCAAAAGGGTGGGGCATCAAAAGTTGAGGCATAAAAGCTGAGGCATTCAAAATTGTACCGTAGAATACAAAAGGGTTGACCGTCAAAAATTGGGTTCTCAAAATTGCAAACCTGGAAGACCAAAGGGTTGGTTGAAAAATTAGGTTTGGTCGAAAATTAGGGTGGGTCAAAATTGACGCCATGAAACCAAAGGATTGGTCGTGTGTTTGTACATGTGTATAAGTGTAAATGTAAGTGCATGTATCTATGGGTGAGTGTATAAGTGTCATAGTGAATGTATGTATAAGTGTAAGTGTGTGTGTGGTGTGTGTGTGTGTGTGTGTGTGTGTGTGTGTGTGTGTGTTGTGTGTGTGTGTGTGGTGTATGGTGCTTCAATTAGATAGATCCACACTTGCGTTCAAGTTAGGAACGAAATATGTGACAGGTGGGCCACGAGTGGCCAAAATTGGCGTGGGCGCCAAAATTGACCCATGGTATATGGCAAGGTCAAGTGCCGAATATCATGGTCAAACAAGGTTAGACATCAAAAAAGGGCTAAGTCCCTATAGGAAGGACAAAAAAAATTACCGTGGTCAAAATTGACCCATGGTATCTGTTCAAAGCTTTTGGAGAAAAAGGGCATGTGACATAAAAAGGTAAAGACACCAAAAAATAGGGCTAAGCCCCTAAAGCAGCGGTCTCCAAACTTTTTTGATCGCGTACCCCTAAAACGAAAATAATTCTAAGTTGTACCTCCTATAGGCCCTTAATATATATATATATATATATATATATATATATAGTATATATATATATATATATATATATATATATTATATATATATATATATATATATATATATATATATATATATATATATATATATATATAATATATATTATATATATATATATATATATATATATATAAATATAAATATAAATATATATATATATATATATATTATAAGTATGTATATATATATATATTATATATATATATATATTATATATAATAGTATATAATATATATATACTATATTATATATATATATATATATATATATATATATATATATAAACTCGGGGGCAAATTTAATGCATCACTCGTAAATATAATGTAAACTCTTTCATTTTTGGAAATGTAGAGCTAGGGTTTGGTTTTGTTTGGGTCATACCTAACTTCGGAGTGTATACCATATGTAACTACTACCGTGTATGGAAACTAAATGGCATAATAAAAGACAACCAAACCAAATTACGAAATCCGAAAAGTACGTTCATTAGGAAACAAGATGGCAAGACACCAACCAACTAACGAAACAAACCCTATGTCCTAAGTCGTAGCTTGACAAAGACTGTCACAATGGAAAGACATCGTCAAAGAAGATTAACGTGCCATAGGAGTTATCACCCTGTCGGAAGCAGGCCATTCTCAGGGACATTTGGCTCAGAAACTCGGGGTAAACCAATCGACGGTCAGTCAAATCCTACGTCGGTTCAGGTAGACTGGAAGCAACCGTAGACGACATGGTCAGGGTCGCCCGATGGCGACGTCCGAGAGAGATGACAGATTCCTCCATCTGGCAGTGCTTCGTGATCGTTTCCAAACAAGTGTACAACTACAACACAGGCTCCGTGAGGTCAGACATGTGCCCATTTCCGAGCGTACAATGAGAAGACGACAGAATGAACGTGGAGTTCGTATTACAAGGTCTGCCATCGGCCCTCACCTAATCAAAGATCATCGGGTTGCGATTTCATTTTTCACAAGCGTATGGAGATTGGACACTCCCAGATGAGTCGAGGTTCATATTACATGGACCAGATGGACGTCGGCGAATTTGGAGACGTGCAGGTGAGCACTTTTCTGCTTGAGATATCTCCCCAAGGATTCCTTTTGGAGATGACTCTGTGATGGTGTGGGCAGGCATTTGTCTGGGTGCTCGCACGGCATTGCATATCGTGAACAGAGGAACGCTAACAGCTGAAAGGTATGCGGAAGACATCCTTCAAGAGTATATAGTTCCTTTCGCGTCCTTCATTGGCGTCCATTTTTTGTTACTTCATGACAACGCCACACAGCACACTACACAGGTCGTCCAACAGGTACCTACAACAGGTAGGGATCAGCACTAGTGGGCCATTTCTGGCGAGTAGGCCGGACATAAAAATCATATTGAACATGTTTTGGATTTGTTGGGTAGGCTGTGTTCGAGCCCGTGAACATTCTTCGTCCACACTCAGGGAGCTTCCGCACCAACGCTTTGAACATCTCGCAGGAGACCATCTCCAAGATCATTTCGTCAATGCTGAATCGCTTGGAGGATGTTGGAAGGGCCAGAGGGGGTACAACCCTTTATTAGTTAGACACCTTAATGCTGCATTTCACATTGTAATTTGTAGAATATTGTTTGTTGATTAATGAAATCATCATATCCATATTTTTTTTCGTTTTCTTTATTATGCAATTTAATTCCCTACACACTGGTCGTTACATACGGTTTATACATTTATAACCCTGTGCAACACTCCCGAGTTGGGTATGAACCAAATAAAACCAAACCGTCTAACCTACATTTCCCAAGTATGAAAGAGTTTAAATTTATAATTTACGGGTGTGCATTAAATTGTGCCCAGCGAGTTTATATATATAATAATATATATATGATATATATATACTATATATATATATATATATATATTATTATATATATATATATATAATATTTTATAAAATATATATATATATATATATATATATAATATATATATATATATATATATATATATATATATATATATATATATATATATATTATATTCGCAGTCCCTTGATACAAGATCATACACTCGCAAGTGATCGTGAGGCTATCACTTTTTTGACGTACCCCTAAGTATCACTCTGCGTACCCCCCGGGGTACGCGTACCCCACTTTGGAGACCACTGCCCTAAAGGGTGGACAAAAATTAGGGTGGGCCAAAATTGACCCATGGAAGACCAAAGGGATGGTCGAAAAAATTAGGGTGGGGTTACTGTACAACGGTTGCTTGAACGCAATCCGTTTGGGCGCAACCTTCTTCGAAGGGTTGCCAAAAAATCAAAGGGTTGGTCGAAAAAAATTAGGGTTGCCTAAAAAATTAGGGTTGCAAAAAAAAATTAGGTGTTGCCAAAAAAAAATTTGGGTTCTCAAAAAATTTGGGTTGCCCAAAAAGGTCAAGGCCCAAAAAGGTGAAGGCCAAAAAAGGTCAAGGTCAGGTAAAAAATTCGAGCTCAAAAAAGGTCAAGGGCCAAAAAGGTGAAGGTCAAAAAGGGGGCGGAGCTACGGTGTGCAATATGCATCTCCTACTACTGGCCCCCTCCACTCATCTCCATTCTCCATCATCTAACACATTTCCTGCCAATCTCCCACCTCGAATTCTTTTCATAACTCCCATCCATTACAATTGAATACCAAGGAGGACATAACACAACCACTGTCTCACTCAGCTAATTTAATCCCCTTAAAAAAGAGCATATCCACCGATTGACACATTATTCTATCTTACACACGCTCTACTATCGTCATACATACTTTTGATTCCATTCAGAAGCCTACCACCAACACCATATATCACTAACACCTGCCATAAAGCTTCCCTATTAACTCTATCATACGCCTGTTGCAAATCCATAAAACCTAAATACAATTTATTCTTCTTCTCCTCATTTTCCTCAATTATTGTTTCAATGTATAAGATTTGAGTACAACACATCCTCTAACCACTACCTATAACGCACTCTGTCTTCACGCAATAAGTCCTTCAGTCACTCGAC
>JABUQX010076213.1:15000-33405 GCA_015478945.1 Trachelipus rathkii
TATTGGTATTGGTATTGGTATTGCTATTGGTATTGGCCAACGATTCAGTTCTGGCACATTCAACTAAATATTATATATAATAAATATAATATATATATATATCAATATTTACAAAATAGTTTTTATATGTACATATTAAGTAGATATACTTGTTAATATATATATAATTATATATATATATATATCTCAATGGTTAAATTTAGTCTTGAAAATAGGCAAGGGTAATGTGTGGTTGTGACATATGGTCCATATGAGGGTAATGTTGAAGAGAGGTGCGATTTCTGGGGATAATCTGAATTATGTTTTGAATGGCGGTGAGAGGAGCTTCTGAAATGATTGTGTTGGGTAATCCTAATTGGTTGTATAGGGATCAATAAAAGGGATGGTATATTACAAAGGTGGTCGGGTTGGGATGTAGGGAGAAAATGAGAATGTTGTAAGGCAAGGTTGGATCGATTTCTGTGATTGGAGAGAGGTATTAGTGTATGTAACAACTCTTTAAACCCCAAGAGTATTCATAAGTATATTAGAGTTGGTGTAAGATAGAGACGGTAGTGAAGGGAAGAGTATGATTGATTTTGTGTTGGTGAAGAATAATATATTTGAAGTATGTGTTGGTAGCTTAAAATCAGTGGAGGGGGTTAGTGAATAGGATTATTCGGGCATCATTATGTTGTTTTATGTTAAAGATAAAGTTAGTGGGGCTTGGGTGGAGAGGAAGGTGATAAGGAAGGAAGTGGGTAGAATAAAGTGAGAAGTTAAGTGACATGTAAGACGGAAGTATTTAAGAGCGCTTGCAAATAATTCAGTTGAATGTGAATAAGTTGAAACTGAAACAATTCTGAATAGCAAATGAGAAGGAATGCAGTTTAATTCAAACACTGAGACATCCCACATACCAGAAAAGACCACGTCACCATATCACATATTTGCACAATATTGAAGCCTAACATAACGGCTAGAGCACTTTCATACAATCGCACAGCACCATAACATACAGTACGTCTATAATACAACACACCGCAGAACCGCATACAACAGCCATATCGACTATATATCCCACCACCAACCAGTCAGAGATGATTGATCACCAAGCACTCACCCATTTACATACAACCAAACAACAAAGCGACAAAGCGCAAAGATTTACACGATTACGACAGCTCAACTCACTGACCAAACTACAATAAAAAAAAAATCAAAAATCAGTAGAACCACAGAGGTCGTACATAAACCACACAAGTAACAGGACTACTACTACAATACCAAAAAGAAAACATACACACACCAAAACAAATTCAAACAAATCCTATAAAAAGACAAAATGGACTACCAAAGAGAAGGGATGTTTGAAATATGGAACTCGTACAACTAGCGAAGCGATCGTTTAAATTGAAAATCGATGTGGAAAATTCAAGCAGTTAGAAAATAAATATACTGTATACGCAAGAGAAAAAAGTTAAATGAACAGTTTGTAAGGAGGATGAATGGGGACTTTACAAGGGAATAGGAAGTTTTTTGGAAAGAAGGCGAGAGAGAGAAACAAAGGTCTAAACCACCACTGCACAGCACAACTCACTTACAAGACAGGTGATAACATCACACTCGTTAGCTTAAGAGATAAATATTCTACCCGGCACCGATACGCTTACATTTCGACTACAACACACCAGCAGCACATTGACACACACTAAAACAACAATTCATATACATCCTCACAGCCGAAACACAACCACTAAATAAACTGAACAAGCAGGACACTTCGAAATCTGAATAAGCATTGGCTAATAATGAGAGGGTGATGGTCGAATGTGTGTTGGTTTGTTGGTGCAGAACACCAGGCAATAGTAATACTCAATAAGTATGGGGTTATGCAGAACCCATCTAGTAACGAGAAAAGGTAATGGGTAGAGATGAGAGAAAAGTATGAAACCACAATTTAAATTTGTATAACAGATGAAATCACTCGTGAAATTGATGAGAGAACTGGAGGCGAGATGGTGATTGAAGTGGTAGTTTGGAAAGTTGAGTAACAAACTTGTTTATGGAGTGTATAGGGTTCCGAGGGATTGGAGGAGAAGCAGTAATAAGCACCTTTATATATAAGGAAAGGGGGAAAACGGGTAACTGAGAATTATAGGGGATTATTTATGGAGTGTTGTATGGAAGATAATATGCTGGGTATTTTGGTAGAAGAGTGCGTCCAGTTAATGAGGACTGATTGGTGAAGAGAAAGGTGCGTTTAGAAGTGGTAGAGGATTGTGTGGATCAAATCCTTACATTGAAGCAAATGATTGAGTAAATGAGAGAAAATAAAAATAAATTGTATTTAGGTTTTATGGATTCGCAACAGGTGTATCATATGATTAATAGGGAAGCTCTTTTTCATGCGTTAGTGATATATGCGTTGTGTAATCTTTTGAATGGAATGCAAAATATTATACGATAGTGAACGTGTCGTGTGTAAGAATTAATGGAGTTGACAAGTGATGGGTTTTAATAATAGCGGAGTGAGGCAGGATGTGTTATGTCTCCTTGGTTATTCAAATTTGTATATGGATGGGGGTTATGAAATAAATTAGGGTGGGTAAGCCAGGGAAGGTCGTTAGAATGAATGGCAGAATGAAGAGAGGTGGAAGAGTGCCTCTAACCTAATTATATGCGGATGATTTAGTTTTGTGTGGCTAATTTTTGAAGAGAGTTTGAGAGGAATTGGTAGGGAAATTAATTGAGACAGACGTTGATAAAGAGAGAGGGGTTTTGAAGTACATAACGTTAATAACGACTAAGGTTATATTGTAAGTGAGGTCTGTCCTCGGTGTGAAGTTATGCTGGATGGTGAGCAACTATAACAAGTGTCTGAGTTTAAATACTTAGGATATATGTTGGATGAAAAGGGAACGGATGATGTAGAGTGTAGCAGGAAAGTTGTGAATGGGTGGAAGGTGGAAGGTGGCTGTAGCAATTAAATTCTTCGTGGATGTAAAGGGACTAAGTCTTGAGTGCGCTAAAGTCTTCATGAGGTGTATATTGTTTATCTGTTGTTGATGTATAGTAAGATGACAACTATTGGTTTTGGAATAAATGAGGTAACATGATTAAAGTTACACTGTGGTTCAGGTTGACAATCTTAGGGGCGTGTTAGGTGTGAGCAGAATTATAAAATGAGGAATGAACGCGTTGGGGAGTTGTGTGGTGTGAAGAAAGGAGTGAATGAGAAAATAAATGAGTATACAGTGAGATGGTTTGGTCATGTGGAAAGGATGGATGATAGTCGGTTGGTTAAGCGGATGTAATAGTGGTGGAAGTGTACTAGGAATCGACCGGCTGGGAACCGAAGAAAAAGTGGATTGAATCAGTAAAGGAATGCCTGGAGAAGAGAAATGAGTTTGGCAGAGGGGAGAAAGGTGCATAATAGGAGTGAATGGCGAGGTTTTGTGAGGAGGTATGGTTGTGGCCCACTTGGCCAAGGGTTGAATCTTACATTGACGAGATGCCATTGTGAGAGTCTAGGGTGGATTTTTATGACTACGGCGGGTTCTCACTAAAGGGTATAAAGGGGGCTTTAAGGCTAGGCTTTCTTTTCGACTTGCGTCATATTCTTCTACTATACTTCTATTCCACGTGCAGTTACGCATCCTTCCCCCAGGTCTTTGGGGAAGAGAAGGTGGGTGATAATATATAATATTAATATATATAATATATATATATATATATATATATATATATATATATATATATTATAATATATATATATATATATAATATAGAATATATATAAAATAGCGTATATATATATTATATATAATAAGACTAAATTTAAAGCTAAACGATCGAATAGAATAATAAAATATTTTTCGTTTTTAAAATTTCAATTTGTTTCTTATCTCCGCTCAGGTTCTATGCAATTTTCCACCACTGTTAGTTATTCTATTCTGTTTATATCTTCACAAAAATGGGTTCCGTCGATACATTCAGAATAGATATTCACAATTAAAATAATCTATGTTTTAATAAATACGATTTTCATGGGTCCAAGAATTAATTTTGTATTTCTGTGAATAAAAAAATATAGTGATGTAAAACTAGTCTGTAAGAATGGTAAAAATGGGGGGGGGTAAATGGTAAAATGGTAATCTGTTGGTAAATTATCGTTATGGGAAAAGTAATAGCCTTTCAATAATATTAAATGGAATTCTAAATGAAAGAGACTACAAATTTCCGTCCAAAATATTAAAGATACGTATGGTGAGAAATAAGTTTTTATAGACCTTTGTTAGTTTTATCGACACCATTTTTTTGGGGTTTATTTATTTTTATTTTTATTTTAATTCTGTATGGAAATGATGCAGTAGTGGGATCATGTAAAAAAAAAAATAGTAATATTCCGATGAGGGTAAATATGTAGTACCCTTCCCCTTATACCTCCCCACTGATATTTTTTGTTAAAAATAAGTTAAATTATTTATTTTATTTATATTTTATTTAATGAATATATATGACTTTCACCATTTTTTAAAACTAAATCTAATAATAAAAAGCAAAAATGCAAAAATTTAGTTGTTTTGGCTTTTTTTTTTTTTTTTTTTTTTTTTTTTTTTTTTTTTTTTTTTTTTTTTTGCTAGATTTGAAATATAAAATTGGGATTTTAAAATGATGGTGTTAAGGTTCAGTAAATTGATTGGACTTTTCTAAAACTAAAACAATTCTCTAGTTCTAAGCTTCGCTTGTACTACAAATGATAATTCAGATCGGTTATGGGCATTCCAGAAGGTTCCCCTGACTACCTCTCTCTTCTATATATATATATATTATATATATATATATATATATATCGTATATATATATTATATATATATATATATATATATATTCTATATATAAATATATATATATATAATATATATATATATATATATATATATATATTATACATACATACATAAAATATAATATATACTATATATAATTATATATATATATAGTATTAATATATATATATATATATATAGTATATATATATATAATATATATATATATTATATAATATTATATATATATATATATATATATATATATATATAATATATATATTATACTATTATATATTTTCTGGTACAACGGATGTCTATTTCTATTTTTTAAATTTGAACTATTTCTAAATGTATTTCTATTCATTTTGGCAAATGGTAATTGTATCGTGCAAACAGAAAAGTGTGAAATGGTAAATCTAGCAGAGAAACCATTAATTTTTTAGCATTTTTTTCTGCTAGACTTTGTGATTTTATTATTATATTATTATTATTATTATTATTATTATATTATTATTATTATTATTATATTATCGGCATCCGTAATATTGAAAATACTTAAAAGCTTATATAAACTAAGATAAATCGATTTACTCATTTTTTGACAAAGCCTCTAGTGCAGAGGTCCCCAAACTTTTTTGTCTCATAGACCACTTGCCATGTTTTTCGGTTTTGGGTAGACCCCCTGCTTACCTGATAATGATTTTTTGCAAAACGTATATTATATATATATATATATATATATATATATATATATATATATATATAGCTATATATTATATATATATATATATAATATATATATATATATAATATATATATATAAGCAAATTATAACTGATAATGCGAAATATCCCTCTGGTCCCTCACTTTGCTTCAGCGTTATCATGATTTCCTATTATAATAAAACCCTGCTTTATGGCAACATAAAAAAACTCAAGCCATCCCAACATAAAAAAAACTCGTCATGATCGCGTAATTTATCTATCTTTGCTAACTGCGAGTAGAAAACTAAAATTTAATAAAAAAAAATATACTTACTTTTCTCTGGCGCTCCCAAACAAAATGACATTGATTCATTTAAACTTGATTCACTTTAATTTGTATATGCCCTAACTACCAGTTTATATTTTTGAAAATATTTTCTTAACACTTTCCTTTTCAAGATTCAGGAAACAAATGAACGTATTTGTCTCTCACATTCTTATTTATTGACTGATGATACATGATGATACTGGTATATCATTATGTGCAAGTTTTTACGTTCAAAGCTACAACTTACACAATTTTATGGCTACAACTTACACAATTTTATGAAATATACTAATTTAATTTAATTAATATATAATGCTTAAATGAGATCCACTATCGTTGACCCCCATTTACATCTCATGAACCCCCAAATTTTTTTGTAGCATTCATGGACCCTTTGCAGGTTGTTGTAGACCCCTGGGGGTCGATATAGACCACTTTGGGAATCACTGCTCTAGTGGGAAGATGTAAGGGGAAAGGTCCTAAATATTATTCCTATTGAAATATAATTATTTAACTAGCTTCCAACATTATTAAAAGGAAAAAGTTATATTACACCAAAAATAACAGTGTCGATGAAACTAACAAGGACACTTATTTTTTTTTTTAAATTTCCATATATAAAGTAAAATAAAAAGTAAAATAAGTTAAAATTAAAATTAAATTAATGAAACGTTTTGTAACTCCTCAAACTTATAAAGGAATTCAAAATTTTTTTAACTTCTTAAAATCAGAAAAAATGGGCGTGGCTTCATATAAAAAAATTGGGCGTGGCTTCTTCATACAAAAAAATGTGGGTGTGGCTTCATACAAAATATCTAAGTAGATATATTGATATGACAGTAAATTAATTTCTTTTTCAACTACATCTGTTTCTTTAATCTATACAAAGATCTTCATATAATCCCATTTATTGTACTGACTTTCTTGGGGTGTCTATCAATGATAGGTTTTTACATCCAAAATCTTTAATTATAATATATATATATAATATATATTATATATATATATATATATATATATATATATATATATATATAATATATAATATTTTATATATATATATATATATATATATATATTTAGCCAACTTTGTGATCAGTAGATTTTTATGCGAGAACGTTGAGTCAAGTTTCTTGCGTTAGAGTCGCTTGGGTCGAACTTTAGGGTCGGTACTCTCTCTCTCTCTCTCTCTCTCTCTCTCTCTCTCATATATATTTTTATATATTATATATATATATATATATATATATATATATATATATATATATATATATATATATATATATATATATATAGTTAATCACTCACTTAATTTCAGTTTCAGGTATTTTTCTTTAATTTTTGTTTTAGGTTAGGATAAGTTAGATTAGGTTAGATTAGGTTAAGTTAAGTTAGGTAAGGTTAGGTTGGGTTAACTTGGGTTAACAGTTACGTAAAACTAACTTAAAACTAACTTACCCTGATAGGAGAATGGGCAATATATTCCTTCGGCCATGATAAATCTCCTGGAGGGGATGGCATATTCCCAGCCTTGCTTCAACAGGGAATGGAGAGTCTGCTTCCGCTGCTGGTGAGAGTATTTAGGGCAAGCGCTATGCCCTCGGATACATTCCCCGGCTGTGGAGGAAAGTAAGGGTGTTTTTTATTCCCAAGACGGGGAGACGGTCCACGTCTGACTCCAGATCCAAATCGACTACAAGTCTTACTCATTTCTTTGAAAAAAAAAAAAATCAATTGGAAAAGAGTGGCTAGAGATACAATAAAGGGGGTGGGGGGGGAAAATTTTTTTTTTCAAATAGGAAAAAAAAGGGGGGAAAAAAAATTCCATCCCTAATTCAATGGGCCTAATTATGTCCGGCAGATAAACAGGTGGCGCACAAGATAGCTGTAGCCAAGATAGAAGGAAGCGCTAGACTCACAAGGAGGTGTTGGTTTGTGCTTTCCTGATGTGGCAGGTCTTTGATAACACATGCATTGCGATCATGGAGGATGCAGCCGCGACCTCCAAGGCGTCGGACCCTCAAAACGATTGCCTGGTAAAAGCAATGATTTGGAACAAGACCGTATGTACGGCTGACACTGGGATGGGAGATGATCCACATGTGACTGATCTGAGGGAATTCCCCAAAAGGGTTCTTGCACCCCTTTATGAGACCATGGTCTGGTTGTATAGTCTACTTCACCAAAAACTCAGTGAATCCGGATATCGAGGTGCAAGGATACGCGGATGACCTTGTAATTATTATTAAAGGCAAACACATAGAGGTCTTAATGGAACTCATGTAACATGCCCTCAATTTATCCTACAATTGGTGTTTGGAAAGGGAATTAAACATCAATCTGAGTAAAACAGTAATAGTGCCCTTCACCAGGAAGAGGAAGCTAAGATACACGGCTCCCAAGATTGGTGATGTCACTATTAACCCTTCCACTGAAATCAAATATCTGGGAGTAATCCTAGATCAAAAACTTACGTGGAATCCACACCTTAAAAGGGTAGTGGATAAAGGTACGATGACCCTATGGACATGCCGGAAAATGCTTGGCAAAGCATGGGGACTAAAACCTAAAATAATCAATTGGTTATACATAACTATAGTCAGACCTATAATCACCTATGCCTCACTTGTTTGGTGGCCGAAGGTTGAACAAAGGACTGCACAAAATAAACTGCAAAGATGGCAAAGACTTGCATGCCTAGCGATCACAGGGGCAATGCATACATGCCCTACTGCAGCCATGGATGCACTGATAGGCCTCCTTCCTCTGCATTTGCACATTAGGAGGGAGACCATGTCATGTGCAACCAGACTGACCATTCTTGGTCAAATTAAACAAAGAACTGGACTCGGACACCTTTGAATTTTGGAAGATGTACCAGAGATGCAAATGGACATTGTAGTTTTGGACTTAATGCCAAAACAAAAAAGCTTTGAAAAGAAGTATAAAATACTTCTTACAAATCTTTCAACTTGGGATAATGGAGGCCTTAAACTCGAATCAGGAACCATCATGTGGTACACTGATGGATCGTGAATGGATGGTGGGGACTGGCGCCGGACTGGTCGACCCAACTGCGGTGCAGTACAGAAACCCTGGGCGCTTTTTAGACCTCTTCAGGAAGAGAGTTTACGCTATAATTGGCATGCGCCAGAATGAAACCTAGAAAGAGGGATATGCGAAGGGCAAAGTCGCTGTGGGCAACTGATAGTCAGGGGCTTATCGGGGGCTCTTGAGTCCTGCATGTATGCCTCCAAACTGGTTTGGGAATGCCAACGTACCCTACAGCAACTGGCTCAACACAACAGAGTTAATCTGATGTGGGTGCCGGGGCATCAAGGTGTACCAAGCAATGAAAAGGCTGATCGCCTCGCTAAGGAAGGAGCTAGAACCGCCTACTGTGGTCCGGAACCCTTCTGTGGACTCTCTAAGGCCCACATTAAAGAATCTCTGACACAATGAGAACACAAAGCCATGACCAATTACTGGACGAGCATCCCTGGTCTCAGACAAGCTAAGTATCTGATTGATCTTTCTCCGAGAAAGGCAAAGGAAGTGCTTGCTCTGAGTAGATCTGATCTTCGACTTTTGACTGGAATTCTGACTGGACATGGGCCAGTCAGATATCACCTTAAGAAAATGGGAAAAGTTAAATGTGATTCATGCCGATACTGCAATGAAGCAGTAGAAACGGCAGAACGAATTCTATGCAATTGCGAAGCTTTAAGCTGGCAAAGATATTGGTATTGGCAGAGGGATGTACTGAATCGGGATGAACCAGGAATTTTAATAGACAAGAGCGTGTCACAAAAGATCCATGTGGGTCGCAGGCTGTGACAAGGGGCCTCAATAGAGACCACTACCCTAACAATCTAATCTAATCTAACTTAACCTAAGCTAAGCTAACCTAACCTAAAACAAAAATTAAAGAAAAATACCTAAAACTGAAATTAAGTGAGTGATTAACTATATATATATATATATATTATATATATATATATATATATATATATATATATTATATATATATAATATATATACTATATATATATATTATATATATATATAGAGAGAGAGAGATGAGAGAGAGAGAGAGAGTACCAACCCCTAAAGTTCGACCCAAGCGACTCTAACGCAAGAAGCTTGACTCCACGTTTTCGCAAGACAATCTAGCTGATCAGATAACTGCCAATATGCCATATAATATATATATATAATTATATATATAGATATAATATATATAATATATAATATATATATATATATATATAATATATATAATATATATCTATATATATATATATATTATATATATATAATATATTATATATAATATATATATAAATTATATATATATATATATATATATATAATATATATATATATAATATATTATTTATATATATATAATATATTATATATATATACTATATTATAAATATATATATATATATTATATTATATTACTTATATTATATTATATATATATATATAGTATATATAATATATATATATATAATATAGTATTTATATATATATTATACTATATATATATTATTATATATATATATATATTTATTATATTATATATATATAATATATTTATATTATATATAAATATAATATATATAATATATAATTCTATATATATATATATATATATATATATATATATATATACTATATAATATATATATATATATATATACTATATATAAATATATATTATAATATATATTTATATTATATATATATATATTATATATATATATATATTATATATACTATATATATATATATATATAATTATTAATTAGTATATATATATATATATCACACATATCAATATATATAGGCTCAAGGAGACATGTTTCACGTTTCAGGATTTCTTTGCTTCAGTCGCCCATAAAGGGTTAAACCTTAAACGATAGCAAACTTTTAACGCGGGAGTGAATTCGATCAACCAAGCCACACAAAACACACCACACACACACACACACAAAAAAAATACACACACACACCACACACAACAGTATATATATATATTATATATATTATTATATATATATATATTATATTATTATATATATATACTATATATATATATAATATATAGTTATATATATATATAAATATATATATTATAATATATAATATATATATATGTATATATATAAATATATATATATATATATATATATATATATATATATATATATATATATTTATATATATATATATATTACATATGTATATAAACATTATTACGTATATATATATATATATAATATATATATATATTATTATATTAATATTATATATACTATATATATATATATATACCATATATACTCAATATATATATATTTATATATATTGATATATTATATATAAAGTAGTAGGAGGACACTACAGGGTGTGATTACACCTGACCAGCGATGAGCACAGTCGCTGGTCAGGTGGATATTTTATAATCTGTACCCTTAATCGGTGTTTTTTTTTTTTTTTTTTTTTTTTTTTTTTTTTAGATTTTATTTATTTATTTTTTTTTTTTTTTTTTTTTTTTTTTTTTTTTTTTTTTTTTTTTTTTTATTTATTATTTTTTTTTTTTTTTTTTTTTAAGGCAACAACCTCTGTTGACTTGCATCCGCGCATTTTGTTTTATATTGCGTTTTGTTAATCTTCGTCATAATTTTCAATCGTCGCGTTCGTCGGGATGAATCGCAAATTCATCGTCAATGGAAGAGTCGCGTTTTTTAACAATTTCCTCATTCTCATATTCATCTTCGCTTTTTTCTTTTTTAATCGTCGCAGTCATCGTCGTTGTCGCGTTTAATCGTCGCGTTTTTTTAACAAGTTCCGCGGAGTCCGTCGCATTCGTAGCAAAGAACCACGCCACAAAGAAACCGTTATAGTAGAAAGGCCCATAGCGTAAGGTGTACTTTTTTATATGTTGTAATTATTATTATTTTATCTTGTAACAACGAGATTTCAAGTTATGTATTTTTTTTTTATTTATTCACTTCGTTTTTTATGTAAAACTGATATACCAAATACTTTTATTGATCTCGAGGAACCATACTATATTTTTCAATGTCGTCTCGTTCACCCTAGTATTATACTATATATATATATATATATAATATATATATATATATATATTATATATAGATATAATATATATATATATATTATATATATATATATATACTATATAAATCTATTATATATATATATATATTATATAATATATATTCATACTCGCAATTACTATTATAATATATTATATATTACTACGGTATTGATATATATATACCTTATCATAATACGCTTTTATGCAAAAGGAATTATTTGGGTTTTTTTAAAATATTGTAAAGGAATATTGTTCCATCAAGCTGGCCAGGCTTGCAATGTAACTATATTCTTTACAGCTCCTGAATAGGAACTTCCTCTTCACCCATAAGGTGCAAAAGGCATTCTAAATAAACAAAGACATTCGAGTTTTTCAAAAAACTCCATGCCCTTATTAATCTACCCAAATAACTATTCATAATTAACATAGCCTGAAGTTATAATAGATAGCTTTTCAAATTTATAATAAAAATAATTAACATTTTTAATTAAATAAAATAAAAATATTTATTTAATATTTATCCAGAATATAATAAATATTTTTCTCCGAGGGGCTAACTAATATAATTTATTAACTAGTCCCAAATTTATTGTAATTTCATACTGTATATATATTATATATGTATATATATTATATAATATATACATAATAATAATAATATAGTATATTATTATATATATATATATATATATGAGAGAGAGAAGAAGAGAGAGACAGAAGGAGAGAGAGAGAGACGAGGAGAGAGAGCATGAGAGAGAGAGAGAGTACCAGGCGTGGCCGATCCAACTAGAAGCACAAAGTTAAAGAGGGGGAGGACAGTTATATATATATATATATATAATATATATATATATTATATATATATATATATATAGATAATATAATATTATAATATATATATGTATATTATATATATATATATTATAATATATATATATATATATATATATATATAATATATATATATAATAATTATATTTACTTATGAGTTTCATGGTTTTTTATAAGTTTCTCTTACATTCGTATATATATATATATATATATATTATATATATATATATATATATATATTATAATAATATATATAATATATATATTATATATATATATATATATAATATTATATATATATATATATATATACTATATATATTAACCTTGTTTAACCATGAAGTATTCGGGCCTTGACCTTGCGGGATGCCTATATACCGTATCTGCACACTGCACCTAACCTAACCGTAACCTAACCTAACCTAACCTAACCTACCTTAACCTAACCTAACTTTAAACTAAACCTAACCTAAACCTAAACCTAAACCTAACCTAACCTAACCTAACCTACCTAACCTAACCTAACCTAAACCTAACCTAACCCTAACTTATCCTAACCTAAACCTAACCTAACCTACCTTTACAACTAGCGTTAACACCCTACACTAGCCTATCACCCACACCAGGCTACACCGCTCTCACATGCCACCTTAGCCTCCACCCCGCCTTGAGCTTCATCCAGGTAACTGATGCCTAGCCTTGGGTAGGTATCTGTGCTAACATGAGGTCATGTAGGTACCTGTCCTGTATGGACCTGTCTTAACTTATTTCCATCCGCGGACACACACACACACACACACACACACACATACACACACACCCACTCACCCACACACACACATATACACACATTCACTATGGCACTTACACTCACGCATAGGCACTTACACTACATTACACTTATCACCACGTTATTATCACTCACACGAAACCAACCTTTGGTCTTCCATGGGTCAATTTTAGGCCATCCTTAATTTTATGCACTTAAACATTTTTATTAAAAACATTTTCGCGAACCTAAACTGTAACTCATTACAGACAGCTTTTATATTTTTTAGTACTTTTTAATTTATAAAATTTTTAAAAATGACATGTAAAGAACGAAAAAACCAGAGTGCACTGATAATATAAAACATTTTATTTTACTACAATTGTTCAGGAAATTTTATTAAAAACATTACTTTACAGACCTTAAATCAGTAAATCAGTATTAATCAATAGAGGTGTTACCTAACACCTAAAGGGTTAGTATGCTTTCTGCTTTACTGCTTTTACTGTTTTAACTCATGTTTTACTGGCTTAAACTCATATGTTTTATGCTTAAACTCATGTTTTAACTGCTTTCAACTTATATGTTTTACTGCCTTAACTCACATCATTACATTAACATTAACATACCTAAGCAGTAAATCAGTTAAATCGAATAGAGGTTGTTGACCTAACACCAAGGGGGGGGATTAGTATGCTTTGTTTTTAACTGCTTTATGCTATTAACTCATGTTTTCACTGCTTTTTAAACTCATGTTTTACTGCCTTAACTTTCTGCTTTACTGTTTTAACTTTCTGCTTTACTTCTTTATTTTACTGCTTTTACTGCTTTAACTCATATATTTAATTAACATTATGGTTTTTATTTTGTTTAATTACTTTTATTTATTTTTATTATTATTTTTATTTATTTTTATTATTATTTTATTATTTTTATTATATTTATTTTTATTATTATTATACTTTAGTGTTATTTATCGTGCCTATTGTTATTATTATTTAGAACAACACATACACACACACACACACAACACACACACACACAACACACACACACACATTACACTTATACACACATTCACTATGGCACTTATACACACCCATTCACCATGACACTTACATTTACCCATAGACACTAACACTTTTACACTTATACACATGCGGTCACAAACACACACACACGCACACTTACACTTATACACACATTCACTATGTACTTATACACACATTCACTATGACACTTACATGTATCCATAGACACTACATTTACACTTTACACTCACACACAAGTTTACCTTACACTCACACCAGATTTACTGTACACTCACACACAGATTTTACATTACCGACACCCAGATTTAACTTTTACACTCGCAACACAGATTACACACACACACAGCACACACACACACACCCACACACACCACACACACACACACACACACACACACAACACCAACACACACGCAAACTCACTTACACATATAACGTATAATTTATTAAAACATTTATGTTTAATTAAAACACGTACATTTATATTACTCGTTCAAAAATAAAACTAAAATTATTTCAAAGTTTCTTAAAAACTTCTATATATAAATCAATCATTATCTTTGAACAAAGGATTTATTATTAACCGTTAATACTTTTTGTTTATAAATTTTATAACAATCAAGTTTTAAAATGCTTTAAGGTACGTAAAATTTTATGAAATTTTGATTAAAAACATATATTTTACCTACTTAAAGCAATAAATCAGTAAGTCAGTAAAGTCCAGCCCCTAGCACCCCTCTACATCAAGGTATTCCACGTTTTGTTCTATTGACTTACTGCTTTAAATCAACTTTAGCCATGTAATAAGTATAAAAATAACAAATAAGTTCTTCTCTGCTAACAAAACATGTATTTTTTTAACAATCATTCTAAGATTTTTATTTAAAAATAAACAATTATTCACTTAACATTTATATTATTCATTCGATGTTAACTAAAATTATTTCAAAGTTTTTTTAAAAAATTCGGGTTTTCTTTATTATTATTATTATTATCTATGTACATTGGCAATCCATCACGAGAAAACACAACATCCCGCACTGCTTACAGATACGAAACTTTGACCTCTCTCTGTTAAAAATTTAGGCCTACATTTAGGATAATCCTTTTGTAATCCCGGGGCGTTTAGCCTAATTCCAGGTCAAAATATATTTCAACTGACCTTTTTCTGTAAATGGTGGTGCAATAACTACGTTAAGCCTAAATTTAGGCCTAATTTTAGGATAAGCCTTTTTGTAGATGGGCTAATTTAATCCTAATTCCAGGTCAAAAGGTAATTCCCGTATTAGAACAAGAAGTCATTGTTATTATTATTATCTTTAATTAAAAATATTTTTCAAACTGAAACATCGTTGGCATCGGTAAGGATCTCTTTAAGCAGGTAAAAAGAAAATGTTTTCCTTACTTGTGAATGGTCGGAATCCTTATTTCTATATGACCTCGTATGTGAATGGTCGAGAATTATTTTATCGTCTTTTGAAAATTAACTTTGTTCTTTAACACTTGTATTTGAATCAGGTTTGTGTGTTTTATTATTTTTAGTGACCCAAACTCATTTTTAAAATCATACTCATTTTAGCTGTTAAGCGGTGCACCAGTTATCTGATTCGTATTAAAAGTGTTTTATTTTTACTAAGTGAATATCATATTTATAATAAATACTTACATTGAGGAATAATTTTTAATTTCACTAGAATAGATAATAATAAATTCACTAGTTCATAAACTAATCCACCAGGGCTCAGGCATGAGCCCCACTCAAAGGCAGGCCAACCCCGCACCGCTTGGTGCGTCTCAGCCGCGTCCCCGCCCGCCGCTCGTGCGCCCGCAGGCGCAATACTTCCGCGTATCCGCCCGCCACGTGCGCCCGCAGGCGCAATGTTTCCCGCGTTCCCGGCCCGCCGCGTGCGCCCGAGGCAGGCGCAATATTGCCCGCGCACTATATGATGTGTGAGCTATTACACACACACACACACACACACACCACGCACCCATTACACACACACACACACACCACACACCCACACACAACACACAACACACACATTACGACATACACACCACCACCGGCACCACTCACTTGACACATATAGCGTATAACTTATTATAAACATTTTATTTCTTATTTTATGAAATATCTTAGTGTATTACTTCATGCCTATGTTATTATTATTTAAAACACACATAACACAAACACGCACACCATAAACAAAAACCCAAAACCCCCACACACACACACCACACACTCACACGTTCACTCACTTACACATATAGCGGTATAATTTATTAAAATATTTTATTATCCTTTTATTTTATTATTATACTTTGTGTTTTTATTAACTTCATGCCTATTGTTAATTATTATTTAGAACACCGATGCACCGCACTTTCCACCACACACACACAAACACAACTTACACACACACACACACAACACATACACACTTACACATTACGCACCCACCCACTCGGATATTTTGATCCCCTCAACTTTTGATGCCTCAGCTTTGATGCTTCAACTTTGACTGTCTCAGTTGTTGATGCCTCAACTTTGATGGCCCAACTTTGATGCCTCAGATTTTTGACTGCCCAACTTTGATACCTCAGCATTTTGATGCCTCAGCCTTTATGTGCTCAACTTTAATAAACTTAGCTCGTTACCTCAACTTTATCTGGCTACATCTTTGGATGACTCAATCTTTGATGTCTTCCATCTTTTGATACCACCTAAAATATTGATGATTCAGCTTATAAGGCAGTTACACTTTAAAGCATAGACACTACACTTTACACTTCATACACACATACACATATAGCCTCGTTATTGCACACATACGCACTATTCACACATAGACACTTTACGTTCACCCATAGACACTTACACTCACCCGCACAACACATATATATATACTATATATATATATATATATATATATATATATATATATATATATATATATATATATATACTATTAGATCTCATATACTATATAGTATATATAATGATATTATATAATACTATATACTACTATCATTCGCGCCGGGAATATTGCGCCTGCGGGCGCACGCGGCGGGCGGGAACGACAGGGAATATTGCGCCTGCGGGCGCACCCGGCGGGCGGGAACGGGAATATTGCGCCTGCGGCGCACGCGGCGGGCGGTGACGCGGCGGGACGCACCAGCGGTGCGGGGTTGGCTGCCTTTGCGGGTTGGGGCTCATGCTGAGCCCTGGTGGTTAGTTTATGAACTAGTGGAATTAATTATATATCTATTCTAGTGAAATTCAATAATTATTCCTCAATGCTAAGTATTTATTATAAATATATATATATGTAATAAAATAAAAACACTTTTTACAATCACGGGAATCAGATAGATTCTTGTGATACCGCACTTTAAAGCTAAAATGAGCTATGATTTTTGAACAATGAGTTTGGGGTATGAAAAGATAATAAAAACATACAATGATCAAATAACAAGTTAAAGAACAAGTTAATTTTCAAAAGGACGATAAATAATTCTCGAACAATCACATACGAGGTCATATAGAGATAAGGATTACCCCGGCCCAATCACAAGTAGGAAAACATTCTTCAACTATACGGCTTAAAAGAGTCTTACCGATCCAACATACGTTTCAGTTTGAAAATATCTTCCTAGCACGCCAATAATAATCATACTAGCACAATTGATTCTTGTCCTATACGGGAATTACCCTTACTTGACCTGGAATTAGGATTTAAATTAGCCCCGTCTACAAAATCTCTTCTCTCC
>JABUQX010076214.1:0-15000 GCA_015478945.1 Trachelipus rathkii
CAATCTATTATTCGATATTATCTTCTATCAATATTATTTGCTCTCTAGATTTTCTGTACAACATGACATTGGCCTATTCAACATTGTTGGAGTCTGAGTTCTTTGTTCGATATTTCCTCTAACGCTACCTGAACTCTGATTTCCACTCCTCCAGAAGAAAAAGTGATGAGGGGTTCTTGATGTCATATCCATAACTAAGGAAGGCTGATTTTAACCAACATTATTTAAGGTAAGGTCAGTTATGTGGCAACAACCGCAGACAGCTGGACTGGGAACAACAGGAGTTTTCTGGGTATGACGGTTCACTGGATTAATTTGAATTACTTTGAAGATAGAGAAGGCTGTCCTTGCCTGTAAGAGAGTTATCTGTTTCTCAGACCAGCACAGTTCTAGCCAACAATATTACGGATATACATCAACAATTTGGCATTGAGCATAGGGTCAGTAAAAATCATATGAAATAATAACATAATGCTGAAAAAATTATAACTCCAAATTAAATATGTGAAACACCTGAATTAAATAAAAAAATTATCTTCAGGTTGTCTGCATTACAAAGATTTAACGGGGCAATAATTTTCTGTGCAGCCATTTCGGTGAATGTTTCATGCAGATAAACGGTGAGTATCAGAGGGAAGAAGAAACAGGTATCGATTGCAGAAGTATAGTGGTTACGCCTGTAAAGAGATGGAGGGCAATTAGTGACACAGAGGTTTCTTTGCAGACAAACCTTCTCCAGCTAGAAAATCTGCTTGTAAGAACACTATGAATGAACTTGAGCCTAACTAAACATTATGCCTTTGCAGTTCCTACACATAAGCATTCTTGGCTACTAAGGATATTCAAACTGTTTCTCGGCTTGGTTTCCTTCTGGTCTCATAGGATTCCATTTCCAAACACAGGAATTGTTGGAATGCCATAACCAGGAAACTTATCTATACGCTTGCGAGAATTAAGAAGGATTGAGGGAAAAGCTTAATAAACACCTAAGTGTTACTCCGCTGGAACTCCTCTATTTTCGATTTTATAAAAGACCTACTTAAGAACTTGGATGAGTTCATGATCAGAAATTCAATAACAATTTGTTAATGGTAGACAAAGCCTTGCGTTTTCGCAGTATTATTATATTAGGTAATTTGCGGAGTACATCTGATAAAATAATTGACGCTATTACTGTTAGGCTGAATATGTTGCAGGAAAGAAAGAGCGTACGCGGGTAGTCCTATTGCCTAATCTCTTCTTCCTCAAGGGACAAGAAGGGAAAATGTAACGAGAGGTGGAAAAATTTAACTATGCCATAAACTTAGTCAACTACTTGCTAGAGCAACCAAAGGCAAACAAAAAGGAAAAAAGGGCTTAAACCGAGGTTCAGACAGTAATCTTGATGATTTTGATTTGTCTTACTGGCAACAGCCTCTGCATCCTCACTTCAATCCAGAGTGGTGCGAGGTATTTTATGAATGAGGAAAGTACCACAGCTGTCATTACCATGGATGTTGGAGAATAAAGTGCATAATTGGATTCAAAACTTACTCGTAACCAAATTAAGTCCTACTGATAGGTGAATTTTGGACTGAAGTCTGAAAGAGTCCAGGTTGTGGGAGCGATTATTTTTATATAATATATACTGGAACAAACTTTAAGCATCTTTTGTATTATATATATTATATTTATCTGTTGTTTATTATATATATAGTATTTTTATATTTATTATAGTGAGGTATATGTACCTTATAATATTAATATATATAATATATATAAGTAATATAGTATAATAAATATATATATATAGGTTAGTATTTATATTATATTATATTATTATATATAATTAGCAATAGGACAACTTTTTATACATTACATAAATACTTTTAAAGATTCCTAAAGATGCTGAAAGAAACTTAAAAAATGATTGGGTGAAGCTTTCTTGATACATTTTCGGAATATATTTTCATCACTTCCTCCTTATCCCTCTCTTTAAATATTGTTAATAAAATATTTTGTAGGAGAAGTATATGAATAATTTGGATAGCTGGTATGCAGAAATGTTCAACCAACAGTATCCCTCTCACTAGGACCTGTTTTCGTCGTGAATACCAGAGGTCTGGGGTGGACTTGTTTTTTTAAGTATATAACCCCTTATTATCCAGCTCAGCGACAGTGGAGAGGTTGTTATGTCCAAGGCTCTGAGATTTAAGCAAAGAGGCCAGATTTAATGGCAATTCCAACAATTTTGATAAGATTTATCTTTAATGAAAGGAATATGACCTATTCAGAATGCAATGATTAGAGCGAGAGGAGGAAGATCAACAGATATTGAAATAAGATTTAATCTTTCAATCATTTTTTCCCGTTTATATAGCTATATTTGCATTTTTCAAATTAAAATTTTAAAAATAATTTTATCTTCAAAATATTGCGCTTTTATTTTTTATATATTTGTTGCGCTCCTAAATTTATGCTTTTAAAAAAATTTGAATTTGCGGACATGTGCGCTTTGCGCTGGGGACTAAATTTTATGAAGAAAATGCGCGCTTTGTTGCGCTTGCGGACTCAAGTTTCCTCCACTTTTGCGCTTTTGCGTTTGCGCTCTAAAGTTTAACAATTTGCGAAACCTTCACCTCTTTTGAATATGTAATATTGATATAATATATATGTATATATATTATAAATATTACTATATATATATATATATAATATATAATATAGATATATATATATTATAATAGGTATTTATATCCAACATTTTATGAACTTATTAATTCTAAATATTTTTGTATAATAATATATAAATAATAATAGTTAATAATAATAACAATATTCACATTTTTTGTTTCTTTTTTAACAATACTACCGGTATAATGTTATTCCAATTAAGCATTAATACTTTCATTAATTTGGTCAAATGAATTTCTTGGAAATTTCGATAATATATTATATATATATTATATATATATATATATAATATATATATATATATTTTATTATTATATTTATATTATAATTATTTTATTATCACTATATATTATATATATTGGATTATAATATATTAATTAGAAATTTTAAGGTTTTACACTAGTTTTTTATAAGGATTCATTTCTAAAGCCAATGCCTTTTAAAGAGTCTTTAATCACTTTAAAGGGTTCAAAAAGAAGAAAATAAGTCTTTTGTTCCCTGTTCAAAGTCGCAACATAAAAGTTGCAAAAATTGGCTGTGCAAAAACTTTTCTTAGTCTTGACTTTTTCCAAAAAACATGTGGACTTCCGACTCTTTCACCGAACTTATTGACTTTTTGAAATTTATGGAGCGACGAAGTCGCCATCTCAGTGTCGCAATTGCCCAGCTCTGATTAATTTTTATAACAGACTCAATCTTACTGAATCCCAAGGATCAGTATAGACACTTCCAACAATTACAATATCATCCTCAACTCTAGCACTTTAAGACAATAATACTATTACTTAAAAAGTTAATAAATTTAATTATAGATTATATTAGCAGTAGTACAAGCGCTAAGTGCTAATAAAATTAAAAGTACAAGCCTAACCTTTTATGCAACTAAAAACTGAAATTTTATAATTACATAAATTATCACTAAAATTAATCATACTGTTTAATGACTGTAGTTAAGTACAGAAAAACTATTTAATGATCCAAATAACACTGTTTACAACATTCAACAGTTACAGTAAAACACAATGTTTACAACACCTTACAATATAATGCTTACAAGACATTATAATACAATGTTTCTATCAAGCACAATAACTTCTACAACACATACTGTTTGAATAAACAAATAAAAAAATAAACGATTAACTTTTATTTATCTATACATTTTTTTATTTAAAATCAATTCCACCTTTTTTTTGTTTCTTGGAATAACGTTTTTCCATATTCTCAGTAAAAGGACGTAAAAATTCCGAATTGAATTCCGAGACTCGTTTATTGATTCGAATTTTTTCCATAACTCCCTTCGACTAAAATTATAATAACTCAAACAATGGTCCTAAACGAATTGAAAAACAAAAAGAAATTCAAGTACATTGATTACATTTACTATATGAAGAGTGTTTGGCAGGCGCACTGTTTTTAATACTTTACATGGGATAAGAAAGACATATATAAAAAAATGATCAGAAAAAAATAGTAATATTTTGTAAGAATTTGTTGAACTCTATAATTACCACCAAATGGGTGATTAAAGGACTTTTGGGTAATTGTAGTAGCAAAGAGGGGTGTTAACCATACCTAGATTTTTATGAAATCACAGGATATACTGTAAAAAAAATAATAATGAGATAGTGAGACGAAATTCAGCAACTCTCTCTAAAGGAAAAAGGAAAGCCTCTCAATATGTTGTTAAAACTCTCACAGACTGTTTCATTTTTTTATTCCATCCCAGGTTGTCTCATTTCATGCCATCTAGCTTTCAGCGTTATGATAATGTTTTTGTTAGGTATAAACACAGGAAAAAATCTATATAGAATTAACAAAAATCTTATCTAACAAATCCTGAACTAGAATGGGCCTTCTAAAATGAGCATAGGCACACTTACATTTTTAAAAGAAAGCCTAATAGGAAAATTTAAACTTTTGAGAGGCTCTAACTTTTTTTCCTAAAGATTCTTATTTATCATGTTTTCGTTTTTTTTGGTCTTATAGCTAATCATTATTTATTTTGTTTTTTAGAGCATATCATGATGATTTTAAAAAAATACAAAAAATTAAATAACTTATGGGATTTTTAAACTTTGAGAGGCTAACTTTTTTTTTTCCTAAAGAGACTGCCGTTTTTTTTTCGTTTTCACCAATTTTCTTCATTAGGTACATAACTATCCAATGATTTTTAATAACAATGCCAGGTTACCACACCCCTCTGCCTCTACTATTAAATTTAAATTATCACAAAATTGATATAACAATTGTTAATCCAAATAAACCTGCAAATCACACTGTTATACATGTATTTTCTTAACTAAGCTGGTCTACTCGATGTGAGTGTTCTATCAATGTACACTGGCCTAGAAGAAGTAACCAAGGTACTAGTGCTAAAATTAACTATAGATGAACCGATTTATCTTAAAAATTGATATATAGGTACTAACCACCACTATTATATTATACAAAAAAACTATATACAAAACATGATACAGTAAATGGAATTATCAGATGTACTAACACAAATCCTCTCTCTCCAAGAGATCATACGGGCTTTGTTTTAAGAAAGTAAGAAATTTTTCTCAAAAGTATGCATAATTATATGATTAAAATTTTCCGCGAAACTTTATTTTGAAGGGGTTTATATATCTTAGGTGACTTTATACCTTATCTTTGGGAAATTCGTTTCATGATTCAACATATCTTTTGAAAGCAAACCGTCCACGGAACAGTCTAAGCTCGCTGATTCAACTGAATATGTTTGGTCCTTATATTGATAATTTTTTCTTCGGCGGTGTTTACATGAAACAAACTGTCTTTTCTACTCTTACTACTGGAAGGAATATTGCAAAATATATCACCAATTGATTAACCAAATCAATTAATATTAACAAAAGTAATTAAAGTATCGTCATTTTTTTTATACGCTTTGTACTAAATGATTCCGTTTACCATTTAGTGCAGCTACCATAAGAGCAGTTTTTGCATTGTTCTTAAAACTTTTTTTCAAATCTAAACAATTCATAAAAAGGATCCATTAAATTCTTATCAGCTCATGTAGTGAGATATCATCTTTAGTAAATTAAAACGTTTAGTAAAATTTAATATTATCTCAAAAATTTTCTAAGAGTATTTGCCGGAAAAAGAAAAGAAAGAATATTAAATAAATCAAAATTGATAGAAAGAGTATCACAAGTATGTATCAAATGTTGTCTATGAACCCGAAAAGTTGGACACTCAATGAAAAGATGTTGCAAAGTAAATCTCACATTACAGTGTACACAACTAGACGGAGGTTTATCCTTTCTAAAAAAAATGTGCATGAGTCAACTTTGTAGTGCCCATCCTCAATCTAGACAAAACTACTTGATTTTTCCTTCCAATGTTGTAAGTATATGACCAATCAATATACCCAATGGCTTTGAATCCAGTAAGTCATAATTATTGGTTACTTTAATCTTTCCACATGGCGGAGTTTCTCACAAAGGTAAACATGACTTGTACACAAATAATCTAAATTCAGTCACAGAATAACCAATGTTAATCTTCCTTCCAATCAAACCTGCCTCCTTTGCAGCTTCATCTATCAAGTCATGCTCTTCTGTACCCACATGACTTGGAATCAGATAACTTGAATACATACACCGTCCCCAAAACTACCCAGAAGAGCGTGTGTTCAGTGTACCAAAAAGTGTGAACTGGTATTTCCCCTCAAAGCATTCACAGCTGAAAGAGAATCAGTAAATATTGCTAATTTATTGTGAGCGACATCTTTAAAATGTTTAAGAACTCTATAAATAGCATATATTTCGGCCGTAAAAATGGAACAATAATCAGGAAGAGAGTACTTATGTATGTAAGCATCATACATAAAATCACAGCCAGTTTGAGAGTCCATTTTGGATCCATCAATTTAGCTAACATGATAATCCTCCTGATATAACTCATGTTTAATATCGGAAAATAAACTGTTATACAGCCTCACTGGTCTAATATTCTTTGGATGATTCAAAAAACAAGTATCAAAATAAATAAATGGAAAACCGTTCTTGGAGCGAGGGCAGGCGAAAAAACTTGCTAAGTCCTTGAATATAATCAATTAATGAAATTCTTAACAACAAATTCGAATAACTTCAAAAACGAGGCTAAAGGATAAGGTTGTAATCTTTAAAGCTGAAAGGTAAAGGGGATTAAATGTTAAATACCATAATGCAATGTCGGAGTAGGATGTTTAACCCTTGTCGGAGTCTAAAAAAATAATATACTGTATACCCAGTAATTCAGTCTGATAGCGCAATGGTCTTATTCATTTGCTTTCATTTCAAATCAATGTACTAATAGTAGTACACCTTAAAGCACCAATTGCATATCTCAGAGCTCTATACTAAATTCTATCAAGAGACAACAAATGAGTCTCAGCAGCAGTACCATATATGTAACAGCCATAATCTAGTCTCGCCCTAATTAAACCAAAATACAATTGTAAAAGGATACTTCTATCAGCTCCCCAATTTACATTACTAAGATACTGAATAATACCCAGTGCCGTATAGATTTTATCGTAATGTCGAAATTGAAGAATTTCCAATGTTTGAATACAAAAATCAACCAAGATATATACCTTATTGTGTAATGAACAAACAAATTCTTAATAAGGTTGATTCGGGAAGGAAAAGAGTATCCATCTGGAGATTTCGGTCGAATCTTGTAAAATATCATAAGTCTCCTTTTTTCTGAAACCGAGAAAAGTTCTAATCCTCCAATTAATTCAGCCATTTGAAATAGATTTCTATGAGCACCCTCACATATCAAAGCTACCAAGCGGATCAACTGATGAGAATAACACACAAAAAGTACAATCATCAAGCATATAGAGAAATTACTTTTAATTCCAAACGATAAATTGTCACAAAAGATCGTGATCAATGATGTCAAAAAAGTGTAGGGCTCAAAATGCTTCCCTTGTAGAATTCACACTTGTGAACCTCAAACACTTCAGTAATTGAATTCTCCACCTGTCATATATTTCTCATATTGTCAAAAAAGTTTTGAATGTAAATTTGGCAAAGTTGTCCTACTCAAGGCCCCATTTTTAAAAAAGCTTTCCATCAAAAATCAATGGATCCACACTGTTATTATTTTAAAGCTTTTCAATATCTAAAGAAACACAGCTATTAAATACTCCTAAATCGAAGAAAGTTTTCTTCCTAATATCACACTTTCAAATTTACAAATCAGGATCATTATGTCTAAATGATGTATATAAATATAATATAATAAAAATAATATAATATATATAATAATAATATAATTAATATAATATAATATAATATGAGTATATAAATAAATAATAATAATAAATATAAATATATATAATTAATATATAATTATTATAATAAATATATACCTGCTTCTATTATATATATACATATAATATAAATATAACCTTCCCAAAATTGCAAAACAGCTAAGGATGCATTGATTATACATTTTCAGGGTCATCGTTGTGTGTGTGTGTGATGTGTGTGTTAGTGTGTGTATATATGTGTTTGTGTGTGTTTGTGTGTGTTGGTGTGTGGTGTGGTGTGTGTGTGTGTGTGTGTGTGTAATTGCTGGAGATACTTTTTTCAACGGAAAAGTATTGCCAGCCAAAACTTACCCCAAACAAAAATGTTTAATATTTCAGAGAGTACAAGTCGTAGAAAAGTATTTTTTATATTATTCATAAGGATAGGTTTTAGTATTTATATAATAGTGGTTTATAATCTAAAATTTGAAGGAAAAGTATCCCTTATGTTCGAAATGCCATAAAGAGTACGATGCCAAGATATAGAAAAGTGAATTTTAAGAATTTTGTTTTAATATGAACAACATCACAACGTTTGTCTATGCTTTCCACTAAGCAAATGAAGGAGTGGCTTTCTTTCGAAAACAGCCTGGTGGGTAGAATTTTAAATTTTTTGAAGATCATATCGCAAATTTGCCCAATTTATTTTTTCTTCCCTTCTATATGACCTACTGTATGTTAATTATAGTTTATAACTGAGGCCAATGCTCTACACCTATCCAGCATTGGAGAGTACTTTCTCAAACCGTGGGGGACGCGACCACCAAGGGGGCCGCGAGCGAGATAAACGGTGGGTTCGAGGTTGGGGTCACAATTTAAATATATATATATATTTTAAAGTACGAAAAACAGCTTTTATTAATGAATTATAATCAATGTTACACAGTTGTTAATTTATGAAAAAGTTAATACACTTAACAAATAAAAATAATGGTTACTAATGCATCCAAACATCTTTTATTAAGAATTAAGTTATATATTATAATATATAATAATATATATATATATTTATATTATATATAATATAATATATAATATATATATATAGAATTAGCATATTATTTAATATAATTTATATATATTATTTAAAATATAAATATTATATATATATATATATATATAGATATATATAATATATATATATATAAATATATAAAGTTATATATATATATATATAATATATATTATATATATATTAATATATATATATATATATATATATAATTATATATATATATATATATATATATATATATATGGGGTAAAATAGGGGGTTCGCGAGGTTACAAACTTTTATGCGGTTTTGCTTTTGGGGGTCGCGAAGGCTTAAAGGTTGGAAACGCTGCTCTACAGTGATTAAAACCATAGTATAGAAATACAGATATTTTATTTGAAATATATATAATATATATATATATATAATATATATAATATATATATATAATAATATAATATATATATATATATATATATATATATATATATATATATAAATATATATTATAATATATATATAATATATTATATAATATGGGGTAAATAGGGGGGTCGCGAGGTTACTAACTTTATGCGTTTTGGCTTTTGGGGGTCGCGAGGCTTAAAAAAGGTTGAGAAACGCTGCTCTACAGGTGATTAAACCATAGTATAGAAATACAGAATATTTAATTTGGAAAATTTTATAATTTGTGTAATTGTTAATTTAGTTTTTTATTTCCTTTTAAGTAGAGAATGAATAATACATAATAGGTAAGGTTTAATGGCAATTCTATCAGTATCGATTATTTTTCCGATAAATCGTAACTTGGCGGATATTCTTGTTACCCAATTATGATAAATATAATTTTGTCGAAAACTCAAGAGTAACTTGGCTTGCGACTACATTGATAAAATATTTTTAAAAAAATGAAATATTTTTTTTTATAATTAAACGTATATCTATAACTTAAAATTGGCACTAAAGATTAAAAAATATATTCTTGATTTGTAAAATTTAAATTTAGCGCTTGTTGTAAACGTAAATTTGCAAAAAATGAAAAAAAAAAGTTTGAATGTTGGCCTATATTTGCATAACAAATTAAGTGTTTATAAATTAATTACGTATTTATTTTAATTTTTAACTAACGAATCATAGGTTAATGCACAGCAGGTTGACGTACATGCATGGCAGACCGCTTCGTTCAATGCAGCGCTGCGCGAGAGCGTGCCGTACGGGTTCTTATTGGCAACGCTTGCACGCAGCGCGCATTAGAAGCGAGCGGTCGTTTGCCATGCATGTATGCCAAACTGCTGTGCATTTACACTATGGTATAATTCGTTTTACTTAAATATATATAATAATTATTATAATATATATATAATATATTTTAGATTTCTATGATTTAGATGTAGATATAGATAATATATATATATAAATATTATATATATATAATAATATAGTATATATATATATATATCAAACACTAATATATTAATTTTTTTATTAATGTGTAAAATGTGCGCATAAATTAGACAAGTTTGGGATTTTTTTCTTTTTTAATATCGATTTACATGTATTCGAACACATTCTTTTAATTGAAAGCCATGGCAACGCTGTTTAGATGGGAATATTATTAAAATCGATTATCTTTTTCTAAATATCGATATCTGAAGGAAATTAACCCTAAAACCTGACTATTACATAAGAAAAATTTTTAAGAATAACATATTTCTAAAATATTGTAATAAAAAATCATTGTAATAAATACGCAAAGTTTACCCTATAGCCATGTTTAAACTTTGATAATAGTCAGTTAAATTTAAGGCTTATTCGAATTATAATAGAAGGTAATAACAAAATATTGCGATTGATAAAATAAATAACAAATAACAACCAAACGTTCTAACACAGTAAGTTGATTTTTTTGTCCAAGTATAACTAAAATAGAACCTACTTTTACCATTTTTCTAACCCTCGAAGAAGAATCATCACTCATAAACAAGTTTGCTTGAAATTTTTAGGCTGAAGGATAGACTTAGAACTAGGCTAAAGTTTACATTTTCATGAGTTTTACTTTTTATTAGGATATTTTGGTAATTTTATTTTAAGTTAGTAGTAGGATTTAAAGAGATTTTTTATTTGTACCTTACATTTATTTTTGTAGTAAAGCTAAATTAAATCCAATTGTTAAAATCCCTTAAATTAGGTCTACTTCTAAATCTTTATAGCATAGTTCTAAGCTAGTAAACCTAACAATTTAAAGTATGTATGTTCTGTGTTAAATTGTGGTACTGTGAGAGGAGAAAGTGTGAATGAGTGTCCTGTTTGTATTTTGAATGCAGAGAATGCGTTGTTAAGCAACGAGAATGCAATGCTGAGTGAAAATATGACAGAATTGTATGAATTGGTGTTGAGTTGAGAAAGGATGGAAGTATTGGAAAAAAAGTTAGTGGGGAAGTCGATACTAGGAGGGACTGGACTACAGGGGTAAAGAGGACTAGTGATTCACCTAGGCAGGAAAGATGAGGGGAAATGGTTAAAGATGTAGTTAATATGTTTGCGCATAGTTGGAGAGTTGCAGAAAGTAGAAATAACAAGATTAATATCTCGAAAGTCAGTCAGCCTGTGACCTGCAGTAGCATATTTGAATGTCTCCCAGATGGGAAAGGAATCAGAGAGGGTTAATGGTGTACAAAAAACTGCAAAGTTTTTCTGTTTTTGTGAGTCTTTTAACAATCAGTTTATGTTTCCTTCTGTCAGAGTGAAAATAATCGTTCTTTAGAATTTATAGAAGCTAATTCTAGTAAAAGCAGCAATAAAATGAGTCTTTCTTAAAGATATTATTCCATTTATTAAACTTTAGTTTGTTTATTATTATTATTATTATTATTATTATTATTATTATTATTATTATTATTATTATTATTATTATTATTATTATTATTATTATTATTATTATTATTATTATTATTATTATTATTATTATTATTATTATTATTATTATTATTATTATTATTATTATTATTATTATTATTATTATTATATATTATTATTATTATTATAATTATTATTATTATTTATTATTATTATAATCTTATAAATTTAATTATTTAATAATTGGAGGAAAAGAGATAAGTATTAGAGGAAATAATCTTTCTTACACCAGTGGCTTTCATCTTCTTCAAAATGAAGACATGCCTGGTATCATTATATCATGTAATTTTGTGTCTTTTAGCGCTAGTAATGTGTCCTAAGGCGTGAGAGAATTTGGTTTTGAAGGTATTTAATAAATTAATTAGCTTTCCACCTTTTTTCAAGGCCTTAGGTCCTAAATAAACTATGACCAATTTTTATAGGTCCCTCCCATAAGACACTGCATCATTCACTATAGCATGGTTTCTCATTCCAAGTAAGGCTGCGGTATTACTTGAAATACAACCTATGGTATTATTTCTTTCATATCGCAACATTTAGCATGCACATGAGCACTATAAGAGGTTCATTAATATGCACAAATGCTGCTAATTGTTAATACAGTATGCACCTCCGCAACAATGGTATGATTGCGTCCTGCCTGATGATTAATTTGCTCAGTGGGATGCATGTCAATAGCATGGTGTGCTCCCATACCATACCATAGCATGCTGCATTCCCATGAAGATGCAAGACATTCATAGGAATAAATCAAGGCTGTATGCACCCACTACGTGCATTCATATTTTATCGACCCAAACAATAATGTTTATTTATTACAGTTTGAGGTCTAAGTATCTGTCTAGATTGCTCTTGTAACCAACTGAATTTTGTATTATTGAGAATTGGAGTGAGTAGTTGTGGGGGAATAAAAATCTATTTGATAAAAGACGTTTTTCGTATCCTTCTGCGAAGTTCCACAGTAGGAAACATAAGCCACAATACAATTCAATGACTATGTGTATCTTGTATGTCACTATCTGATCATCTATTTTCAAATTAATAATATAATATAATAATTAATAATAATAAATGAATAAATAATAATAATAAATATATAATAATAATATAATAATAAATAATAATAAAATAATAATAATAATAATAATAATAATATTAAATAACCCCATAACCTTAAAAAGGGTCAATCTGCAAGTTTTTTTTCTTTTCTTTTTTTAACTATAAAAGTAACAGTATCTAACCCCCATTACATTTCATTACGAAGAAGCGAGAAACCGAAAAAAAGTTATTTTTTGTGTAACGATGCCCATTAATATGATATAATATTATATATATAATAATATAATATATATATATATATATAAATATATATTATATATATATATATATATATAATATATATATTATATATAATATATTATTATATATCAGAGCTGGGCGTTGCACCACCGAGTTGCGCCTGTGGCGCACTATCAATTCATAGGCGCATAGGCGCAACAATTTTTTAGGCGGACTAAGCATAGGCGCACAGCCAATTCTCTGCGCCTATATAGCCGCGCCTATGAACAGGAAAAAAGCATTTTTTTTACCCTTAAAAGTTAGAACTTAGAAGCATTGCAACCTGTATCATTCTAAAAACCAGTGTAAAACTTATATATAATATATATATATATATATAATAATATATATATAATATTATATATTAATTAATTAATATAATATATATATATATATATATATATATATATATATATATATATATATATTATATAATTATATATATATATATATAATACTATATATATATATATATATAATAATATATATTATATATATATATATATATATTATATATATATAATATATATATATATATATATTATAATATATATAATATATAATTATATATATATATATTTAAATATATATATAATATATATATATATTATATATATATAATATATATATATATATATATATATATATTTATATATTATATATATATATATATATATATATAATTAGTTATTAGTTCTTTAAACAAAATAAATTGGGGCACTATGCTCTGAAAATTTGCCAAAACTTCCTGCCAAGCGCTCGTCTGGACCTCCTGGGGGATAACATGGACCACAAGGACATGGGGGAGGAGAGGACGTTTAGATATTAGTTTACGGTGTTTTAAATTGAGCAAAAAAATTGATAAATGTGTTTTTTCTTCCTTATATAATTGCATGCTTTTATTATCACACTAAAGTTTACTTTGCGAATAAATTTAGCGAACATCCCACCGGCCGGCAAAAAGTCGCAGGCGCAAAGGCGCACTTGATGTGCCAAAATAGATATAGTGCAAAGGCGCTAGGAGCACTAGGTTCGGCGGCATGGGCGCAGGCGCAACTCAAAAAAATCTAAGGCGCGCCCAGCTCTGATATATATATATATAGTAATATATATATAATATATATAGTATATATATATATATTTATAATTATTATATATTTATATATATTATATAAAGTTCAACACCTCACGGGCAACCCTATTCTAGAAGGAAACTTCTCTAAGGCATTGCTACTAGAAGAGATTGAACCCGGCCCTTGCCATGCGACTCCTGTCGCTCTACGATTATATATATATATATATATTATATATATTATATTATATATTATATATATATATATATTATATATATATATATATATATATATATATATATATATATATATATATATATATATATATATATAATATATTAAAATGGATTATCGGATCATTATGTGTTCTATCGTAAATTAAGTTAGTTGGGGCCTTGGATTTGGAGAGGAAGTGAACGAAAGGAAAATAGGTAAAATTAGAGTGAGAAGTTAATTTAAGTGAACAAGACAATAAAGGTAAGGTATGTAAGAGCGCTCGCTAGTAATCGGTTTGAATGTAAACAAGTTGATACTGAAAAATCTAGGGGGCAAATAGGAAGCCAATTGGTTAGTAGTGCAAAGGAGTCAATGTGGAGTGCTAAAGTAGGAAGTTAAGAATGTTTAACAGTGAATGGTGGATGAAGAGGTGATGAAAGCGGTTAAAGGTAAAAAAA
>JABUQX010076214.1:20000-27500 GCA_015478945.1 Trachelipus rathkii
CGTTTCGGTGTCGCCCGAAAATGATTGGAACAGTTTCGCTGATCGTTTCCCATCATTTAACTAAATCTTTCCTTGATCAAAAATTAATGATTCGATTGCACTTGCTCCCGTGCCACTCGTGCTAGAGACAATGAGTATCGGGCGTGGAAAAACTCTTGTTCTACTAATCACTGTTGATAATTTTCTTTCAGATTGATGAATGGTTTATTCAAACGAGAATATAAATAATTTAACTAAGTGAAGATTTTTTTTTTATACAGTTGTCACCAACACTCACGGGCAGAGCCCTTTTCAAGGAGGGGGTGTTGCACGCCTCAGAATTGAACAACTAATGTAAATTACGCAGATGAGCACAGACGCAGGCTTTGAAGTGGGGGAGATTAAATTCAGTAGGAAACACAGAAGATGGAAGAGAATTCCACAGAACAGAGGTGGCAGGAAAAGAAGGAAGCACCGCAGCGAACTTAGTCTGGAGTTACCAATATCAACACAAAACTCATGTGCAGATACAGCACCCCTTGTGTTACGAGGGCGACGTAAAGGTGGTGGCACGCGAGTGATAAGTTCCCTCGAGCACCTGCCGCCTGTGGTACCTATAGAAAAGAGATAAAGCAACCAACATCGCGCCGCAATAAAGACAGAGGGTCAATGTGAACTGGAAAGTACCGGAACAAGTCTTTATAAGCCTTTTGCCTTTGAATCTCACCCTATCTCTAAAAGCCGCGGTGGGAACCAGAGCCCTCCCAGATATGAGAGCAAAGTACCTCCATACAAGGCTGGCCATGGGCCCTGTGTATAGCTTGGATAACTGTAAAGAGGAAAAATCTCGCAGTCTAAACAGAACTCCCAGTTTCTTTGAGGCCACCCTAGCAACCGTTGTGATGTGAGGTTTACAAGACATTTTTTTGTTTATGTTAAGCCATACTGGCGATCGGAAATAAATGAAGGTGCCATGATCTTCTTAGTTTTGCTATTGACAAATTTGTTTTTGTTTTTTTTTCTTTTTGCTTTTATCTAAAAACCCTCTGACAAATTTTGTAAATTTGCCTTTCCTTTCTATTTCACTCTGATGGATATGTATCTAACACTCTGATGAAAAGACTAATATAATCTGTCTACTTTTTTTCTACTAATTACATCCTAGAGAATATTGACATTACCACTCCTATTCCTTCCTCTCTTAGGCGTCACATGTCGTTACTTGATAATACATATGATAGAGTGAGTGAGACCCTAACATGAGTAACATCAATTACTGTTATGAAGCAGTCGGAACGAATGGTATTCCTCCCCGTGTTTTGAGGAAATGTAACTGGCTTAGCCAAGATTTTTTTTCGGTGGTGGGGCTGAATTTCTGCCACCCCCTTATTCCGGATTATGAAAATTGATGTTTTAAGGAAAAAATTGGGAGTCTTCAGAATTTCCTTTAAAATTTGCATGATTATATATATATATTTGCATATATACTATATATATATATATATACTAATATATATATACACCTATATATTATATATATATATAATATATATATATATATAATATATAGTATTATATAATATATCATTAATATTATATATATATATATAATAGATATATATATATTTTTTATATATTATTTTATATAAAATATACTATATATACTATATATATATATATATATATATATATATTATATATATATATATATATATATATATATATTATATATATAATACTATTAGTATATATATATATATATTATATATATATATATATATATATATATATAATATTATTAATTAATATATATATAATATATATATATATATATATATATATATATATATATATATATATATATATATATATATATATATATATATATATATATATATATATATATATATATATATACGGGTCTCTCAAAATAATGTATTAACACTTTGAAAGATCTATACAAACTGTCTTAGGAACTTTCAGCGTTGGCGAGAGAAACAGAGCTGGAGAGAGAGTTATAGATTTCTGTTTGCAGAATGGATTGACAGTTATGAACACCTGTTATAAACATAGAGAAAGCCATAAGTGGACATGGTATAGATGGAGCAGAGAAAGGGTTGGTTATGTAGAGAAATCCATGATAGAACTGATATTGACTAACAAAAAGGAGATGTTTAGAGATGTAAAGAGTTTACCATCCGTGTCTGGAGATGCAGACCACTGTATGGTGTCTGGGAAAAAAGAAACCTACCTTGCATCCAAGAAAGATGAGAAGGAGAGTGCAAATAGAAAGGATCAAAGAGGCAGGATGTAGAGAGAACTATCAGTGGCAAATAAGAAACAATATGACAGCAGAAGAGGAGGGACAAAGTGTTGAGGAGTGCTGGAACACTTTAAAGAGCGGTGCTTAGAGTTGCAGAAGGGACGATGGGAATAAAAATAGTGGGAGGAACAAAAAAGAAGAAAACACCATGGTGGACAGAACATGTTAAAACTGCTGTACAAGGGAAGATGAGATGTTTTAGGAAATGGATAAAAACGAGAGGTGAGTTGGAGAGAAGAGAATATGTAGAGGCTCGGCGAGAGTCTGATAGAGTGAAAAGGATGGAAAAGGAAACCACCTGGGAAAAAATCGAAAACGAGTTGGAAGAAGATGTGACAGGCGTAAGAAAGTTGGTTTTTAATAAAGCTAAGAATTACAGAAAAAGCTCGACACCAATGGCACGAGCTATAAAGGGCGAAAACGGAGTTCTAATAGAAAACCAAAGGGAGATTGACGAGAGATGGAGGAGATTCTTCGAGGATTTGTACAATGTGGAGGGTGTGGCGGAGGAGAGATTGCGAGAGCCTGATTTGTTGGAGGCTGGGAGAGAGGAGGAGTGGTTGATCACGGAGGAGGAGATGATGGTGGCGTTGAAAGGTATGAAGAGCGGAAAGGCGGCGGGAGAAGATGGAATAGTGCGAGATTGATGAAGAAATGGTAGTTGAAGGGACAAGACGGATGTTAAATCTGATGAACATGTGTTGGAGAGATGAGGTGGTGCCTGGTGAATGGAGTAGGGCCAACAATCTGTCCCCATATATAAAAAAGTCGAGATAAAACAGAATGTGGAAACTAAAGAGGGATTCCATTAATGTCGCATCCTGCAAAGATCTATGAAAGGATATTAGAGAGAAGGCTAAGAGAGGTGGTGAAACACAAGCTAGAAGAGTGGCAACATGGTTTCAGACCGGGGAGATTGACTATAGATCTGGTGTTTGCTTTGAAAATGATAAGTTAAAATAATTGGGAATTTAACAGGCAGAAAGACATGTGCAGCTTTCGTAGACCTAGAAAAGGCTTTTGATAGAGTGCCAAGGGAGTTATTGTGGAGGGAACTGAGAAGAATAGAATATGGAATACCTGAGAAATTGTTAAAAGCAATAAAAAGCACTTATTGTAGACAGTAAATGCAGAGTAAAGACTATTTTCCGGTGAGGAGGAATGGTTTAATGTCACAACTGAGAGTTGAAGCAAGGGGAGCGTGCTGTCTCCAGATTCTGTCAATGCTATAACATGGACAGTTGCGAGATCTGTGACGGAACAGAGTGGAAGGATTAGATGTTTGGATTGCGCGGATGACTTTGGTGTTGTTTGACAAAATCAAGAGAGATGCCAGAATTTCTGGGAGTTTTGGGGACGAGGGTTGAGGAGAGGGTTATGAGGATAAACCGAGGGAAGACAGAGGTGAAGTTGATCGGAGGTGGTGGAGATGTTCTGGAGGTGAGTTTGAGTGGAGAGGGGAAAGTACTGAAACAGACGGAACAGTTTAAATATTTGGGGGCTTGCACTTATGGGTGAGGAAAACGGACACAATCTGGAATTAAACCAAGAGAATTGCGGAAATTAATGGGGACAACAGCAATGTTGTTCGAAATTGTTGAAGGAAAAAAAGCAATTTCGAGACGCAACGTCAGATGGTGATGTACAGAAGTATACTGAGGCCAATACTGACCGTACGGACATGAGCATGGGCTCTTAATACGAGAGCAAAGAGCAAGTTGGAGGCATGCGAGATGCGCATGTTGCGACTGATTAGAGGAGTAACAAGAAGAGACAGGAAGAGAAATGAGGAGGTTAGGGCGGATTTGGGCGTGAGAAGCGTGGTAGAGCTTGTGGAGAGAGGACAGCTGCGGTGGTACGGACATGTTAAGAGGATGGAGGAGCAACGAGTGCCCAGAAGATATCTGGAATGGATACCGGAGGGTAGAAGAAGTGGGGGAAGACCTAAAGTTAGATGGAGCGACAACGTGAGCGCGGGCAATGTAAAGAGAGGAAAGAGCGTCCAGGATGTGGAGGCCTCCGAGATGTGGATGGACCGAAGACGTTGGAGAGGTTTCGTGCAGGACAACTGACAGATGCATGCATCTACAGGAGATTGGTGAGAAAGGTGAGAAAAGTGACAAGTTTAAAGACTTGAATTACAGAACAAACATGTATTTAAAGAATCATGTTCGCAAATGTTCAAAATGATGACCGCCATTTTCCAGACACAGCTGATAACGCGAACCAATGGAGTCGCAAATGACACGAAACAGCTCACTTGGAATGTCGCGACATTGTCTTTCGATTTCCAATTTCAATGCATTTATCGTTCTTTGTTTTGAGCGATAAACTCTGTCCCTTGAGGTTATCCCATAAAAAGAAGTCCATTGGCGTGAGATCTGGGGAACGCGCAGGGTATTCAATACCACCCCTTCGTCCAATCCATGTGTTTGGAAATGCTGCATCGAGGTGAGCTCTTACATCGCGATGGTAATGGGGAGGTGCTCCATCTTGCTGAAAGTAAAATCACGTCGTTATCACCAACATTTCGTCAATGGGGTGACCGACCGACTTCTGCAGCAAGGTTAGGTACCTCTCCCCATCGACCGCTTCGTTAAAAAATAAAACGGTTCCTATGGTGCCCAATGCTGAAATTCCCACACCACAACAGTTACCCCTGGTAGGTTTAATGGTGTTCAGCCTTTAACATGGGCGATTTACAGGAACCCAGTATGGTTACAATTATGGTGATAATCGAGCCATTTTAATTTAAAGTGGCCTCATCGCCCCAGACAATTTTGTGTGGAAATCCCTGCATCTTCTGCACATTTAGCCACGTACCATTCACAAAATTGAAGTCTCCGTTCCGGATCGTCTTCATTGAGAGCATTGAGTAGTCTTGGTATGTAGCATTTCCAAGCGTAGACGCTTCAAGACGCGATGGACGCTATCTTTTGAGATGTGTATCTCCCGAGCCGTTGTTCGTATATATTCTTCTGTTTGGGGATCGTGATGGGGTTTCCTGTATCGCTCTTCTTTGGCAAGTGTTGGTGGATGTCTGTGGTCGTCCAGAACGTTTCTTGTGACGTCGTGTGAATGGTTCCATTCGCTTCAAATTTCTCTCTGATGCGGGCAATGTTCCGGTGCGTTGGTGGCGGTTTATCAAATTCCCTTCTGAACCGTCTTTGAACTTCCGTGGCGTTTCCGGTGCGTCCAATTAGCATTTAAGGCACATACTTTCTCTCTTCAAAAGCTAAGTTGATCTCATTGCCTTCTGTTACAGTAGTTACACCTGAAAAAAAAAAACAAAAAAGCAGTCAATGTGTTAGTGGACATTTTTGAGACCACCCTTATATATACTTCATTTCTAGCAGCCCGCCCTTGCCCTAAGCAACTTTCTGGCACTTGCACAGGCATAACTGGGATGCATTTACGTCGCTTTTCCGCAAAACTATGTTGGGTATGATCATGTTTTGTTCCGGAGGAAGCTCTTGTGTAGGACGTAATCACGGATGGGTGAACAGGTTCATTCCATCTTCCACTTAATCAGTTTTCTCTCACATTTCCTGAAGTTCGCGACATTGAGTATTTAGGGCGTATAGTATAGTGACCCAGTATGCATTCCCCCTCATGTTTATGAACATGGGCAATGTGCTTCTGAAACGGCGCCTGTTCTTGTCCAACTCTACTCTCTATGAATAAATACAAATACTTTCCTTCAATTGCCTGGGAAGCGCGCTTTTTATTTCAGCCAATCCCGAAAAAGAGCCGCTCTGATCCTTGTAACTGTCGACCTATTGCCTTAACTTGTATTTTCTGGTCTAAAATCTTTGAAAACTTCCTTAAACTCTCAGTTCCTAGACATAACGAATCTTTAATTCCCTCTTTCAGATCGTCAGTTATGGCTTTCGCACGTTCGAGATCATAACTGGTGACATTCTTTCCTATCTCACTTATTTATGGTCTTCTGCCCTTAGGGACCATGGGGAGTCTTGTTGGTAGCGCTTGACATATCGAAAGCTTTTGACAGGATATGGCATGCGTCGCTACTCTGTTAAGCTACCTTCCTTTGGGTTTACTCCTTCTCGCTTTGCTTATTCTTGCCTAGTTTTCTTTTCAGATAGTCCCATTCATCTTCTTTGTTGATGGCAGCAACTTTCTTCCTCCTTTTCTTATTAATTGTGATGTTCCTCAGGGGTCTGTTTTATCTCCAACTTTATCCATACTTTTCATAACGATCTTCTCACCTGTACTTTCAACCCTGTTCACTCTTATTGCCGATGACTCAACTCCCCATTCTTCCTCTCATTTCAATTGCGCTCCCTCGTTTGTATCTAGAGTTGCCTCTCGTCTTCATTTTCCGATTTCAATTCTTGCCGATCTAGTCGGGATTTCTCAGTGGGGGTAACCGCAATCTTGGTTGAAATTCAACTCTTCAAAACTCAACTTCTTCACGTCTCCCTCTCTAAAAACACCCCCCAACTTTCCTATCCTTCAACGGCTCTAATGTCTTACTTGTAAACAACATAAACATTCTTGGACTAAACATAAATAGTGCCAATTGTCTTGGAGAACCTCATATCACATTCGGTTTTGCTAAAATGGCCTTCAAAGAGCTGGGAATTCTGTTCAGATTTGCGTGAATTTATTTTTCTTCTGCTCAGTACTCCAGTTATAGTAAGGGTCGTTTATTCGCCCACTGTATGGAATAACTGTTCTCACATTTGGGGTGGATCCGGTTCCACCCTCCTTTTGGATAGAGTTGAAGCTGAGGCTAAGAGGCTTATAAACTGTCCAATACTTTCTGACTCCTTGACCCTCTTTTCCTGCGACGTGGACGTTGGTGCCCTATCTCTTTTCTACAGGTATTACAACGGCAGGTGCCTCGAGAAAATTTACCTCTCGCATTTCCTCCACCACTGCGTCGCCTTTCTTAACACAAGAGGTGCCTTGTTTTCACATGAAAAATTGTTTGAATATTGGACACTCAAGGATCACTCGTTGTGGTGCCTCCTTCTTTCTAGCCAAATATATATATATATGTTTTTTCTTTTTGTTATTTTTTTTTTATTTTATTTATTTTTTTGCCCCCTCCCTTTTGAAAAAGGCCCTGCCCGTAAGTGGTGGTATCATGGTATATATATATCTATATATATATATATATTATTATAATATATATAGATATATATATATTATATATAATATATATATATTAT
>JABUQX010076215.1:0-7500 GCA_015478945.1 Trachelipus rathkii
TGAAGAGACGTGTACACACGTAACTTAAGTCTTTGTGGTTATAATGTTTACTGAGTGCACGGGTTCCTTTTATCCTTTCTTGGAATGTTATCGTTAGTTTAGTCTTAAAATCAATAAAACTTAGACTATTATAGTGAGCTTTGAGTGCACAATTAAAACTCTTTTTATTTATTTTTTTTACACTAATATATAAACATGAGCAGTATAGCAATTAGTTATAGAATACTTAGATACAGTTTTTAGTATGAGTCATTTATTGCTCTCACCAATATATGGCTATTTGCGAGTCTCTTGTTTTGGTAGAATTTCAGTGAGTTGCAATATATGTAGTAGGTACGTTTTCACTTAAGATTTTTGGTTTTTTATAATATACGAAATGAATCTATAGGTTTTATTATCGTTCTTATGTTCTCTTTCCTACGTGAGAATATTCAAGTAAGTGCACCTAGTTTGACAGACCTTCAGACCCCTATTTATCATGTAAAAGCGTTACTTGGGGGTAGTATAGTGAGTAGGTATAGGTAGTGAGGAGCGGTAGATGAGTATAGGAGTACTGATGGGAGTAAAATTTATTATATATTTAGGAAGCTAAGTTGGTTACTATATTAATATATATTAAATATATATATATATATATATCATATTAATATAATATATATATAATATAATTATAATATAAATATATTTAATATATTATATATATATATATAATATTTATAAATAATAATTATATTAATATATATTAATTATATATGATTATATATATATATTATTAATATTATATATATATTATAATATATAATATACTATATATTTAATATATATTAAAATCATTATCTAGTGTGAGTGTGTTGTATATGCGCTGAGTGTAAATAAGAGTTGATAGTGATTTATTATTATTATTATTGAGATTATTATATTTATTATTATTATTTTTTATTAATTATCAGAATTTTTTTACTCAGTTTTGTATTTATTATATCATGTATTGAGAGAATATTTCTAAACTAGATAACTTCTAGAAATTAAATACTAAATTATTTACTATTTACTTCTTCCTTATCACTTCTCAAATTATTTACCATTAATAAAAGTAAATTTATTTTGTGATTCTTTCTTCATTTTATTTAAATAAATAAAATTATAATAGAATGAAATAATTTTATTACATATATTATCTTATTCACATTTATTAACTCACTTATTATAAAAATGAATATATATGAATTTATTCATTTACTTTTCATTCATATTCATTGATGAAATAATATAACAATTTTATATATTTCTTTATCTTATCTCCTTTCATGAGATAAGTATATTGGTTAATAACAATATTCAATTTCTTCTTTCACTTTCACGAATGAAAATAACAGTTTTTAATTCATTTCTTTACCTTATACCACTTTCATATAAATGAAAATATAAGTAAATTATTAATTAATTAAATTTTTCTTTCATATTCAACTTCATGAATGAAATAAACATATATTTATCTATACTTATTCTTTATATCATCAACTCTTTCAATATAATGAAATTAAAATAATTTATTCATTTCTTCCATCGTGAGCTTATAATTAATTTATAATATAAAACTCACCAATTTATTGTTCATTATATTATTCTTCTTCTCAAATTGGTCAGGTTTACTTAAAGTTTATTAATATCCACTCATTTTTATGTGAGGCTTTTCATATGTTATATCTTTCATCATATGCTTATTTTCCTTTTTTAATATCCCTTGATTTTATTAAAATATATGCTATAATTACAATAAACTTGCTTTTTGGAGTATAGAATGCTGGATTCCACAAATTTTTATCTTCGTTATATTTTATTACAACTTGCAAGTAGGTCACTATTACCTAGGTGAGAATGGGTCACTTATATGAAAATTAGTGAGCATTTTTAAAAAGTTATTAGGAAGGTTTACTGATTTAAAGTAAGGCTTTTACAATTAATAGATGAAGATTTTTATAAGTTCAACTAGGCATATTAATATAAAGTAATAGCTATACTATTTATTTGACGGGGTAACAGTGAACTCTCTGTTATAATTTTATGGGCCAATTATTATTCAAATAAATTGATATTCATCATGTTTTTTATATATCTAAAGGGTAAAAAATACTTTTACAAGAAAATTATTGTTTAAGATATACTACTCTAGTTACTCTGATCTGAAAGTATATGATTGGAAATTAAGAATATTAGAATTTTGCTAGAATAATTAGGTATTTATTGATAAATATAATTTAAACTTACAAAAAAACAAAACATACAAAAAAAATAAATCAAAAACTAAAATAATAACTAAAAAAAAAAACAATAACAAAAAAAAAAAAAATAAAAAAATAGAATAAAACTTAAAACATAAAAATATAAAACAAAAACAAAAACATATACAAAAAAATAGAAAAAAAATTTTAATAATAAGAACAAAAACTAAACAAAAAAAACAAAATATATATATTAAAAATAAACTAAAAAACTAAAATACTACAAAAAACTAAAAAGCATAAAATAACAGAAAAAATTCAAGACACTCAAGAATACAGTAAAACAAAAATTACAAAAATTAAAATTAACAAAATAAAACATAAAAACAAAATCAAAACATAAAATAACTATTGTGACAAAACATAAAAACAAAAAACAAATAACAAATCAAAAACAAAAACAAAAAAAAAAAAAAAAAAAAAAAAAAAAAAAAAAAAAAAAAAAAAAAAAAAAAAAAAAAAAAAAAAAAAAAAAAAAAAAAAAAAAAAAAACTCTTATATATATAAATTAAAGCAAATAAAACAAAAACAAAAGCAAAAATCAAAAACAAAAAACAAAAAACAAAAACAAAACACACAAAAAACAAAACAAAAGCAAAACAAAAAACAAAAACATAACAAACAAAAACAAAACACAAAACCAAAAACAAAAAAACAATTGTCTACTGATTTCAAAAATGTCATTGTTTTAGTGTAGCACGTGTAGTTTTCTAGTTACATGCAGGTATCTTTCTATAGTCTTACCGCTTTGCAATATACTCTTTTTTTTTTTACACAATATAAACATGAGCAGGCATGTAGACTTTACAGCTTAGTAGGCTTTATTGCTCAATAGGCTTTGCGAGTCTCCTTGTTTTGGAATTTCAGTTGCAATTGTAGGCTTTTTTTTCTTTAAGATTTTGGGTTTTAATACGAGAGACTTGGTTTTATTACATCTTGTTCTCTTTCCGAATATTCAAAGTTAGGCCCTTTTGACAGACCTTCAGACACTCCTATTTCGTGTCTAAGCGTCTTGGGGGGGGGGGGGGGGGGAAAGCGGGAGGTGGCGAGGGAAAATTTTATTTGGAAGCAAGTTGGTACTTTATATATATATATATATATATATATAATATATAAATATATATATATATATATATATATATATATATATATATATATATATATATATATATATATATATATATATATATATATATATATATATATATATATATATATATATATATTATTATTTTTTTATTATTATTATTATTATTATTATTATTATTATTATTATTATTGAAATAAATGAAATAAATAATTTATTCATTTCTTCCTCCAATTTCATTAATAAAAGAAACAATTTATTGATTTCTTTCTTCATTTTCATAAATGAAATAAACAATTAATTCATTTCTTCCTTCACTTTTATAAATGAAATAATGAATTTATTCATTTCTTCCTTCATTTCATTGATGAAATAAACAATTTATTCATTTCTTTCTTCCTTTCATGAAAGAAGGAAACAATGTATTCATTTCTTCTTTCACTTTCACGAATGAAATAAACAGTTTATTCATTTCTTCCTCCACTTTCATAAATGAAATAAGCAATTTATTAATTTCTTTCATCACTTTCATGAATGAAATAAACAATTTATTCATTTTTTTCATCACTTTCATTAATGAAATAAATAATTTATTCATTTCTTCCATCGCTTTAATTAATTAAATAAACAATTTGTTCATTTCTTCCTTCATTGCGGTTCAAGTTTAATTCCACTCATTTTTGGCTTCCATATTTCTTCACAGTTGCTTTTTCTTTTTAATATCCGAATTTTTAAAACTTTGCTAATCAAAACTTTGCTGTTGGAGCTGATTCAACAATTTTATCTTCGTTATTTTATTACACTTGCAGTAGGCCTATTACCGAGAATGCTTACAAGAAAATAGGCTTTAAAGATTGGAAGGTTTACTAATTAAGTAGGCTTTACAATTCATTGATGAAGATTTTACAGTTCACTAGGCATTTATAAAAGTAGCTAACTTTTATGACGAAGCAGAAAACTGTCTGTTATAATTTTGGCAATTTATCACTGTTTTCATCATGTTTTTAGGTAAGGAATAAACTTTTACAAGAAATTATTGCTTAAGATCAAGTCGGGTTATTCTGAAGTAGGTTGAAAAAATTAATAGAGCTTACAGAAAATTAGGATTTGGAATGTAATTAAAAAAAAAAAAAAAAAAACAAAAACAAAAAAAAAAAAAAAAAAAAAAAAAAAAAAAAAAAAAAAAAAAAAAACAAAAAACAAAAAAAAAACAAAAACAAAAACAAAAATAAACAAAAAACAAAAAACAAAAACAAAAACAAAAATAAACAAAAACAAAAACAAAAACAAAAACAAAAAAAAAAAAAAAAAAAGTATCGTTTACAACCAAATCAAAAACAAAAACATAAAAAAAGTATTGTTTACAATGAATTAGACTTACACAATTGAAAGGGCCTATAATTAACTAGGGATGGCCGAGCACCGGAATTATGCGCACCGCATCGCACCGCACGCAACCAAAAAAGTCATTTTTTGTCGCAACCGCAACAACCTCTCATTTTTAAAAGAATTTGCAAGATTCAACCCGCACCGGTACACTGGAATTTATGTGACGCATATCCGCATACCGCACCGCACAAATGTGCGCAACCTGTCAACGCACTCGCATCGCACCGCCACCATAGGTGCGGTGTTGAATCGGCTAACCTCTATAATAACCTATGCTTTGCAAATGACAGACTTTACAAGATATCCTGCATGTACAGAGAAACTAGAAAATCCTACACTAACAAAAATGACATTTTTGTAATCAGGAATATTAGTTAATTGAAAATGATAAAAAAATAGAAAAGGCTTCTTTTAAAAGCCTTAAAGTAATTTTTCAATATTTTTACATGTGCCACATATAGGGCACAATAAGAATTCAAATTTCCGTGTCTGCTTCCCGAAAGTTGCCAATAATTGTTTTTTGTCCACGTTAAAAGTTAGTTTAGTATTAATGTTGCCAATAAGTGTTTTTTTTTTTAACATTGTATACCGTAATATATATATTATACTATATAATATATATATATATATATATATATAATATATATATGTATATATATATATATATATATATATTATATATATATATACTATATAATATATATATATAGGCTAGTAATATATATATATAATATATATTTACATAAAAATAAAATTAAATCAAAATTAAATATTATTAAAAAATAAATTTATAATATTATAATTTAAATAATTAAAATTTATAAATAAGTGTTATAAAAATATACAAATATATATATAATATATATATATAAATATATATATTATATATATAATTAGTATATATATATATATATATATATATATATATATATATATATAATATATATAGTATATTTATATATAGTTATATAATTATATTATTATATATATATAATATATAATATATTTATATATATATATATACATATATATAGTATATATATATATATATATATATATATATATATACTCACTATTTAATTTATTTATAATATTTTTCTATATATATATATATATATATATATATATATGTTTTGTTTTAAATATATATGTATTATTAGTCTAGGGGTCCATAGCATTATTGCTAAACAAATAAATGCAACTATGGATCTGAAAATTTTCAACTTCTGCAGCGATCATGTTGAACATGATTTTTACAATTCACAATTGGGGCCTAAAAATTCGTTAACATACTAACGCAGATGCTACAATTCTGTTTTGTTGCGGAATAAACACTCTATTGCCTGTTAATTTTTATTACTCGTATTGTTCAGACAATATTATAATAATGGATATTAAGCATAACGAATAGTGTGGTGAATATAGTTATATTGATTATTAAAATATAATAAATTTAAGCGAAAATTAAACAGTAAATGATCATTAAAGTGTAGATAGGGCTTTGATGAGGGGAAAACTCATGAGGGAAACTTTGAGGAACTTGTGTTTCCTCAAAGGAAATATGGGACCTCCTGGGGAAAAACATGGACCACCACAAGGACATGGAGTAGGAAGAGGACGTGTAGATATTAGTTAACGGTGTGTTTTTATTAAGCAAAAAATTGATAAAATGTGTTTCTCTTCGTTGTAAAGCAGCTTGTTTGTTATCGCACTAAAGTTACTTTGTAATAAATTTTAGCAAAATTTTTTCTCTCTACGTCTACGGCCCGGGCTCGAAAATGTCACATGCTGCAAATCTGTCATATATGATGCGTTTTAAGGACTTGCTCTCTCTACTCCCTCTGTCTGGCTGGCATAAGCCGCATAGGTCGCTCTCGGGCGCACTCAAATAATTATTAGGCGCGCGTCCAGCTAGGTTATTATGACGATGTTGTATATTCTTTCCAATTCCAAGATCTTCTTTGAACATTTGAAATATTAGTTATATCCAGGGTCCGCCCCATGGTGTTTGATTTTTTGAGTCCCAGTGTGGCCGCTCGCTTCTTTTTAAGCCGTGGTGGGTTCCTGTACACGTGGCTCAAATATATATATATATATATATATATATATATATATTATATATATATATATATAATATTATATACTATATATATATATATATATATATAGTACATATATAATATATATATATATATTATATATTAATATATAATTAAAAATAATATAATATAATAATATATATATATATATAATTTATATATCATATAGTATATATTATATATATATATATATATATATATATATATATATATATATATAATATATATATATATACAAATATATATAGTATATATATATATATATTATATATTAATATATATTTATATATATAATATAGTATATATATATATGATATATATATATATATATATATTATATATATAATATATATATATAATATATAATTATATATATATTTAGTATATATTATATATACTATATATATATATATTATATAATTAAATATATATAATATATATTATATATATATATATATTATATATATATATTATATATAATCACTGGAGTTAAGTTGGATTAGAATTGAAATTCTATTTTCGTTTCACGTCGATTTTAATTGGTAATTGAAAATCTTGAAGTGACGTTTTCCATTATAAATATACTTCACTTAATTTAGGTATGCTAAAGATAATAATAATAATAATAATAATAATATAATAA
>JABUQX010076215.1:15000-20000 GCA_015478945.1 Trachelipus rathkii
GTTATAAGTCCTAGTAAATAATTTTTAAGAAAAATATCATTGTAAGAATATTTTTATTCCTTAATAACACATCAATGTGTTTAAAAAGTACAATCAAAGCGTTATTTTACGTTACTAACGCCTAAGGGGGTGTCGACATAAAAACGTTTAACGCAGAAGTCAAGGCTTACTATGGTAGGCGTTATTTTGGTCATTAATAACACATATCAGGAAAAAAACGCATAAACCTTTTTAGAGTTTGGGAATTGAAACATAAAGAAGAAGAAATGGGAGAGGAAGGGGATAAAATATCTCTATGGGGATATAAAATTTATATCCAATGTCAATATAATTACATGTTTAAAATAGGTCATTTTAAAACTCTTTAGAGTAAATAAAAGAAAAAAAAGAAATAAAATTTATAAATAAATTAAAGAGAGTAGGTCAATTTAAAAAAAATAAAAAATAATAATAATAATAATAATAATAATAATAATAATAATAATAATAATAATAATAATAATAATAATAATAATAATAATAATAATAATAATAATAATAATAATAATAATAATAACAATGCAATAACAATAACAATAATAATAATATTGACCCAACCATTAATAATAATAATAATAATAATAATAATAATAACATAATAATGATAAGTAGTGATAATAATAATAATAATAATAATAATAATAATTTCAATTTCAATTTCAATTTCAAAATCTTTTTTCAGAGAAGAAAAACTACATTATTTACATAGTCCAATATTTTACAACTTCATTATAGCAATTAATTTATAACAACATGCAAATACCCCCCCTAGTATCTCGAAATGCATTCACTAATTGTAACACAACAGTCCTCATTAATCTCGAAACATAAAAATTAATAACAACAAGTATAAAAAACGATAATAATAATACACACACAATAATAATAATAATAATAATAATAATAATAATAACAACAATAATAATAATAATAACAATAATAATAACAATACAATAATACAATAAAATAACAATAACAATAATAATAATAATAATTACAATTATAATCATAATTATAATTATAATTATAATTATAATTATAATCATAATTATAATTATAATTATAATTATAATTATAATTAAAATTATATATGAAAATTATAAGGGAATAATAATAATAATAACAATAATGGAATAATAATCATAATAACAATAATCATAATTATAATAATGAATGAAATACAAATAAATAATAATGGAATGAAATAATGAATAGACTGAAAACAGAAATAATGGAACTGAAGACATCTGAACATCTAATAAAATAAATAATAAATAATAATGGAATAATGGAATAATGGAATAATAATGGAATGGAATAAATAATAACAATAATGGAATAATGGAATAATAATAACAATAATAACAACAATGGAATAATGGAATAATTAATAATAATAATAATAATAATAATATTACAATAAAAAAAAAATAATAATAATAATAATAATAATAATAATAATAATAATAATAATAATAATAATAATAATAATAATAATAATAATAATAATAATAACAACAATAATGACGATGATGATGGTACACATCACCCTCAAAACTCTATTCAGATACATGAAAATTACATTATTTCATATAGTCCAATATTTTAAAACTTCATTATAGCAATTAATAAAATAATTTACCTAGTATCTGAAATGGGTCTAGTAATTGCATCACAAGTGTCGTGTCCTCGGAGACCCGGAAATATAATTACAACAAAGCATAAAATGATCATAATAAGCACAATAATAATACAACACAATAATAATAATAATAATAATAATAATAATAATAATAAATACCACACAATAAATAACAACAATAACAAATGTAAATAATAATAATAATAACCAACAGATTAATAAAAACATAAACAGTAATAACAAAATCCAAATATTACTAGTAATAAAGTATCCACACAACTCCATTCACACAAAATCCAACCTAAAAAAACATCAACAACACAAACACAACAATAACAATAACAATAATAAATAAATAACAATAAATAAATAACAATAACAATACACAATAATAACAATAACAATAAATAATAATAATAATACACAATAATAATAATAATAATACACAATAAATAAAATAATAATAACAATAATAATACACAATAATAATAATAATAATAATAACAATAATAATAACACACACACACACACACACACACACACACAATAAATAAATAATAATAACATAATAACAATAATAGTGATATAGATTCGAAGCGAGAAAAAAAAATTAGAAAAAAAAATTATCAAGAAAGAAGAAATTAAAAATTGATTTTTTAAAATTTAACAAATCTTCAATTTCGAAAGGATGAATAGAAATAGAATGGAATTAACTGAGTTGAATATAATACGAAAGAGAGATAGATTATTTTTGATGTTTCAATAATGCTTGACAATACAAATAATAATATTATAATGTATAATACAAGACAAGAATTATTTGGCCATGGTTCAAAGAGTAATTTTCTGATGCTTTGGTTCCTTGTTATATCTCTTCGAGGGAAGTAAAATGTGGCCTTCTGTAATGGATTCAGTTAGACATCTTGTGTTATCAACAACATTGTTTCAGTAATCGGGTAATTTATTTCTCTTGTGCAGATTGATTTAAGCCACACAAACTAAGACTTGGCTTTTCCTCACAACCCATCATGATTTCATATTGGAATTTTAAATCCCGAGCGCACTGTAATTTTAGATTAATTTTTCATTATTTTGAGGAAGAATATAAGGATTTAATAATAAAAAATGGTTGAATGTGTCACTTTTCAATACAAACAAATAGTTTCTCTCGTCTCTGTCTCTCTCTTTCCTAAATCCCCCCCACTCCTCCCATCTCTCGTCTCTCATCTTCTCGTCTCTTCTGCTCTCTCTCTCTCTCCTCTCTCTCTCTCTCTCTTCTTCTCTCCTCTCTCTGATATATATATATTATTATAATATATATATATATATATATTAATATATATATATATATATATATATATATATATATAATATATATATATATTATATATCTATATATATATATTATATATATATTAATCTATATATATATATCATATATATATAGTATATATATATTTTATAATATATTATATATATATATAATTTATTCTATATATATATTATATATATTATATATTATATATATTATAATATATATATATATTATATATATATATATATATTATATTCAAAGATATTTGTGCATTAACGCAACAATTATTTGTATATTTGTTACTATAATATATATATATATTATATATATATATATAATATATATATATATATTATAATATAGTATATATATATATATTATATATATCTATATATTATATTTATTAGCAATGTATATTATATCAATAGTGGAAGAAGAGTGATATAACGATTCGACGGTTTCAGATAGATTGGGGAGAGTTAGTGAGGAGTTAAAACAAGTCTACAAGCCCTAGACTACACTTTATCAAGGGGAGCAATATTTGTGCAACCATTCAGATATGTATTCGTACTCCATACAAGGGGCGAAACAATGCCCCTAACTGGCAGAAGCTAGCAACTGGGTGGTTGAGAAGTGGTTTCGAAGGGACTCAGAACAATCCAACTGAATAGAAGCCTCTTAGAAACCAAATGATGTTATCCTTCTACAGCTATGATCACGAGGAAAGAAAATACGATAATAATATTAGGACAGACGAAGTTAAAACATTGTGTTTCCCAAGAAGATATTATAAGTTGTTTGAAACGATTATGTCAAGTAGATAGACTAAGAATTGAGTAATTTGAATATCTTTCATTTGAAAATAAACATTTTCATTTAACACAACTATAGTACGAGAGGGATGCAGAGGTCTGTTGCCTCAAGGCTCCCTCCTGGCAATCATTTATTTGCTGTTTAATGAGTTGTTCTTTCAACATAGAATGAATAGCGAAATGAAATAAGATGTGGTATCAGCGTAAGCAGTGGATAGGATTCAGTAAGAGGATGGATCGTTGATACAAAATAGAGAAGGATGGGTTTGGGAATAGGCAAAATTCTGAAGTACACAACTATAGTTAGATTTAACGGATAAATGGCTGGTTGTCCAAAGTGGCCATAGAACGACTATAATGAATTCAAGTTAATGTTACAAATTGAAAGATAAATAAGTTAATAAATATAAGATATATTATATATATATTATATATATACTATATATAATATATATTATATATATATATATAATATATATATATATATATATATAATATATCATATATATATATATTATAGAGAGAGAGGAGAGAGAGAGAGCGGGGAGAGAGAGAGAGAGAGAGGAGAAGAGAGAGAGAGAGAGAGAGAGAGAGAGAGAGAGGAGAGAGAGAAAGAGGAGAGAGAAAGAGAGGAGAAAGAAAAGAGAGAGAAAGAGAGAGAGAGAGAGAGAGAGAGAGAGGAGAGAGAGAGGAAGGATAGAACTTACCTTTCTTGCTTTCCTTACAGAGGTCATACATTCGGATTGTTTCTAAATTTCTGTAAGAATATGTTCGAAAACTTTAAGGAATAAACAGAGGTTATAAAGAGTAAGGACGAATAGTTGAATGTTGATAGGGTTTCCCGCTTCTCAGGTTTCATGCGGATTAATATATTCTCCAGCAGGAAGGGAAAGTTGAAGTTGATAGTGCAGTAAGAAAACGTTCCCAAGGAAGGGTGAAGCTCAGAAAAAACAAGTTTTTGGGGACAAGCCATAGGGATATTCAGCACTCTCCACCTTCTTAGTATTAAGCCTCGGAGGGGCAGAAATATAATTTTAATGAGTGGAGAGGAGAGTGGCAAAGGATAACTCTGAAACCGTTTTTATAGTGGAATTGAAGGAAAGGTTTGAGCAAAACAGTTCAGCTTTGTAGATGTTAATACAACATTATTACGGCTCATTATTGCGAAATGTTAAAAGGATGTGGGTGAACA
>JABUQX010076216.1:0-12500 GCA_015478945.1 Trachelipus rathkii
CTGTGCTCCCAATCTTGCGTAATTTGCATTTGTTGGTGTGAAGCTTCTGAGACGTGTAACACCCCCTCCTTGAATAGGGCTCTGCCCGTGAGTGGTGGTGACAACTATAAAAAAAATAGTACCGTTATATAAGGGTAAGGTGGATATGGGGAACCGTAGGAATTATAGGGGGATTAGTTTATTGAGTGTTGTAAGGAAGATATTTGCTGGTATTTTAGGTGAAAGAGTGATCGAGTGACTGAAGGACTGATTGGTGAAGAAAAATTTGTGTTTAGGAGTTGCAGAGGATGTGTGTATCAAATCTTTTCATTGAAACAAACGATTGAGAAAATAGAGGGAAAAGAAAATAAATTGTATTTAGGTTTTATGGATCTGCAACAAGCGTATGATAGGATTAATAGGGAAGCTCTATGACAGGTATTAGTAATATATGGTGTTGGTGGTAGGCTTCTGAATGGAATCAAAAGTATGTATGACGATAGTGAAGCATGTGTAAGAATAAATGGTGTCAAAAGTGATTGGTTTAATATTAATAGTGGAGTGAGCCAGGAATGTGTTATGTCTCCTTGGTTATTCAATTTGTATATGGATCTGGTTATGAAAGAATTAGAGATGTGGGTGGCAGAAAATGGTGTTAGAATGATGGAGAATGAAGGTGAGTGGGGAGTGCCCTACTTATTATGTGCGGATGATTTGGTTTTGTGTGGTAAATCTGAAAAGAGTTTGAGGGGATTGGGTAGAGAGATATGGTAGAGTGTGTAAAAGGACGGGTTTGAAGGTAAACGTAGATAAGAATAAAATTATGGTTGTGAATGAGGACAGTCCTCGGTGTGAAGTTATGTTAGATGGTGAGCAGCTGGAACAAGTGTCTGAGTTTAAATATTTAGGATATATGTTGGAAGAAAAGGGAACGGATGATGAGGAGTGAAGCAGAAAAGTGGTGAACGGCAGGAAGGTGGCAGGATTAAATCGTTGGTGGATGTAAAGAGACTAAGTCTTCAGTTCACTAGAGTCTTACATGAGAGCATGTTGTTACCTGTGTTAATGTATAGTAGTGAGACTAATGTCTGGAATAAGAGGTATAGATTTAATGTTCAATGTGTTCAGATGGACAATGTTAGGGGCGTGTTAGGCTTGAGAAGAACTGATAAAATGAATATGAACGTATTAGAGAGTTATGATGGTGTGAAGAAAGAGGGTAAATGAGAGAATAAGCTGAAAGTTACGTTTGAGATGTTTGGTCATGTTGGAAAGGATGAATGATAGTCGGTTGGTTAAGCGGATGTATAGTGGTGAGTGTGTTGAGAATCGACCAGCTTGGATACGGAAGAAAAAGTTGATTGAGTCAATAAAGGAATGTCGAGAAGAGAGAAATGTAAGATTGGAGAGGCGAGAAGAAAGGTGGCAGAGGCGAGAAGATGGCGGGGTTTTGTGTAGGGGTATGGTTGTGGCCCACCTCGCCAGGGGATTGAACCATACAATACGATATGCCATAGTGAGGCGTCCGTCGCTGTCCCGTGAAGCTCTAGGGTGGATTTTCTAACTGTGACGAGTTCTCACTAATAGGTAAGGCTTGGCTTTCTGTTCGACTTCTGTCATATTCTTCTACTACTTTTCTGTTTCTGGTGCATGTCACGCGCCTTACCCCAGTCATATATATATATTATATATAATAATATATATATTATATATATATATATATATATTATATAATATAATATATATTATATATATATATATATATATATATTATATGAATATATATATATAATATATATAATATATATATGGTGTATTTAGAAAGAGTAAAATTTCTGATTTTTAACCTAACTTGAAACAAAAATTAAAAATGAAAACGGTTGAAAACAAATTTAAACGGTGAAAATGTGTGGTGTGGAAAGGAATGAGAGAAGGAGAGTGGTAGTTTTGGTAGATTTTGTTTGTGTGAGAATTAGAATTCTAATGGTTAAAGTTAAGTTTGAAATGGTCATGGTATGTATGGTGGCGAAATATGGTCACATCTGAGGTAATTGTTAGAGTGAGAGCGCGAATTTTCTGGGATAATCTGAAAATGACAATATAATTGGGTGAGTAGGAGCTTCAATTCATTCTGTGTCGGGTGAAATAAATGGTTGGATAGGTGATCAAAAAAGGGATGGTATAACAAGTGGCTTTTGGGTGTCGGGAGAAAATAGGAATGATAGGAAGGTGATTGATTTCTGCGAAGAGGAAGTATGTGGGTAAGCAATACTTTTTTAAACACAAGATTATTCATAGTATACAAGAGTTGGTGTAGGTAGAGGTGGTATCGAGGTGAAAAGTATGATTGATATATTGTTGGTGAAGATGGAGATTTTGAAGTATGTGTTGGATGTTAAATCAGTGAGAGGGTTAGGAATTTTAATATCAGATCATTATGTTGTTTTAGGTAAAATTAAGGACGGAGAGAAAGGTTATAAGGAAGAAAGTGTGTAGAATTGAAAGTGAGAAGTTAAGTGAACAAGTAAATAAGGATAAGTATTTAGGAGCGCCTGCAAATAAATCAGTTGAATGCGAACAAGTTGAAGCTGAACAAAAGCAAATGAAGGAAGTGGTTGTTAGTAGTGCAAAAGAAGTATGTGGATGTAGACAGTTGGAAGTAATTATGTTAACAGCGAGTGGTGAAATGAAAAAAAGAAGTGTGGTTAAATGTACTAAAAGCCAATGATCAGGTCTCAAAAGAAAGATGTTTGGAATTATATAAGGAGGAAGAAATGAATACTAAAAGATACATACGTAGGAACAAAATGAGATAAATGAACAGTTTGGAAGAAGGGAAGGAGGATAAATTGGGAATCCCATGTTAATAGGAAGCTCGTCTGGAAGGAAGCACGAAAAGTTAAGAACGAGAATAAGGGGAATCTGCTTAAAATAATGAATAGTGATGGTGTTTTCGTAACTGATGAAATGGATGTGAGGAGCAGTGTGGAGGAAACTCTACAAAAATCTGTATAGCATTTTCAGTAATGAAGAGGGGATAGTGAATGTGTGTGGGTTTGTTGGTGCAGAAAGGAATAGGTATTTTGGGGTGAGGTCATTAGTAAGGAGAAGGTAATGGGTAGAGTGAGAAGGTTGAAGAATGGTAAATCTGCAGCTATAGATGAAATTACTGGTGAAATGATTAAGAACGGAAGCGAGATGGTGATTGAGTGGGCTTGGAAGCTTTAACAAAGCGTTAATGGAGGGTATAGTTCCGAAGGATTGGAGGAGAGCAGTAATAGTTCCCTTATAAAAGAGTAAAGGGGTAAAGGTAACTGTAGGAACTATAAGGGAATTAGTTTATTGTGTTGAAGGGAAGATATATGCTGGTATTTTGGTCGAAAGTGTGCGTCGAGTGACTGAAAGACTGATTGGTGAAGAACAAAGTACGCTTAGAAATGGTAGAGGATGTGTGAATCATATCTTTACATCGAAACAAATGATAGAAAAAATGAGAGACAAGAAGAACAAATTGTATTTAGGTTGTACGGATTTGCAAGAGGCGTATGATAGGATTAATAGGGAAGCTCTATGGCAGGTGTTAGTGATATATGGTGTTGGTGGTAGACTTCTGAATGGAATCAAAAGTATGTATGGCGATAGTGAAGCGTGTGTAAAAATAAATGAAGTTGAAAGTGATTGGTTTAATATTAATAGCGGAGTGAGGCAGGGATGTGTTATGTCTCCTTGGTTATTCAATTTGTATAAGGATGGGGTTATGAAAGAATAAAGAGGTGGGGGTTGCAGGGGAAGATGTTATAATGACGGAAAATGGAAGAGAGTGAAGGGTGTACCATACCAGTTATATGCGGATGAATTTTTTTTCGTGGCGAATTTGAATAGAGTTTGAGAAGATTTGTAGTGGCATTTGGCAGGGTGTTTAAAAGGAGAGGTTTGAAAGTAAAGGTAGATAAGAGTAAGGTTATGGTTGTGAGTGAGGGTAGTCCTTGGTGTAAAGCTATGTTGGTTGGTGAGCAAGTGGAACAAATGTCCAAGTTTAAATATTTAGGATATATGTTGGATAAAAATGGAAAGGAGGATGATGCAGAGTGTAGTAGTGTAGTAAGAAATTTGTGATTGGTAGGAAGGTTGCCTGTACAATTAAATCCATGATGGATATTAAGGCACTAAATATTAAGTGTCCATGGATCTTACATGAGGGTATGTTGTTACCTGGGTTAATCTATGGTAGTTAAACTATGGTATTGAATAAAAGGTATACATCTATAGTACAATGTGCTCAGATGGACAATCTTGGGGGCGTGTTAGGTGTGAGAAGAATTGATAAAATAAGGAATGAACGCATTAAGGGCTTGTGTGGTGTGAAGAAAAGAGTAAATGAGAAAATAAATGAAAGTATGCTAAAATGGTTTGGTCATGTGGAATGATAGTCAGCTAGTTCAGCGGATATATAGTGGTGAGTGTGCTGGGAGTCGAAAGGGTGTGAGACCGAAGAAAAAGTGGATTGAGTCAATAATGGAATGTCTGAAGAAGAGGAATGTGAATTTGGAAAAGGTTAGAAGAAAGGTGCCTAATAGGAGTGAATGGCGAGGTTTTGTATGGAGGTACGGTTATTAATTATTAATTATTATTATTATTATTATTATTATTATTATTATTATTATTATTATTATTATTATTATTATTATTATTATTTATTATTATTATATATTATTATTAATAATTATATTATATTATGGTTATAATATATTATTATTATTATTATTATTATTATTATTATTATTATTATTATTATTATTATTATTATTATTATTATTATTATTATTATTATTATTATTATTATTATTATTATTATTATTATTATTATTATTATTATTATTATTATTATTATTATTATTATTATTATTATTGTTAGTATTATTACTATATATATACATTTCGATATATTGATTTTGGACAGAATTTTTCAGAAAATATGTGGAGTCCGGTGCTTTACCTTTACCTATATATAAATATATATATATATATATATATAATATATATATATATATATATATATATATATATATATATATAAATATATATATATATATATATATATATATATATATATATATATATATATATAATATATATATAGGTAAAGGATAGCACAGGACTTCACATATTTTCTGAAAAAATTCTGTCCAAAATCAATATATCGATATACTATATATATATATATATATTATATATAATACTATATATACTATATATATATTATAATGTAATATATATATATATAATATATATATTATATATATATATATATATATATATATTATATATATAATATATATATATATATATATATATATATATATATGTTATAAAATGTAAATAATACATATAGTTTTGGTGTCTTTATATTATATATATATAAATCAATATATATATATATATATATATATATATATATATATATATATATAGTAATTTGAAGGAAAGGGTCGTAGACGAGGTTACGTATCCGTGCCCTCCCCTAAGAATTAAAATGCCCGTAGAAGGTTGAAATTTGGAGATGGTATAGAGGTGGAAGGAGTAGGTAGGATTCGGATCCAGATTCGGACCCGGTGCTGGCTTCGGTGCGGTGCTGGGTTAGTAAATATTTGTATAATAATAAAATACTTGTGTCTCTATATATCTTATTGGACCCGTAGATCTCGAATATGATGGTTCTAAGTTCGTAAAAGGGGGTTCTCTGAAGAAATGGTTGGAATGTATAGAATAGAAATGCTGAAATTTGGATGGTGCATAGAAGAATAAGAAAGGATCCTGAACCTGATGAGTTGGAGATAGCAACTGCACCGGAGCTGGCTCCGGTGCGGTGCCGAGTTAGTAAATATTCGTTTAGTTCCATATTGGTGTCAAAATATATGTTTATAAGGTCATACATCTAGAATATGATGGTTTGAGAACCCTGCGAGGAGGGCACTGCCTGCCAGCCTAACTGCCCTCCCCGGCGCGAAACCGGCGTGTGCGCGCGCGCACCCGCAGGCACGATCCGGCGCGAAACCGTATTCTGTTTTTTAGTTTTGTGAGTGAACTTTTATATTTTTATCAATTTTTTTATGTTTTACATACCCTAAAGCAGTAAATCAGTAAATCAAACCACCCTCTCCAGCACCCTCCTGCCCATCCATGATCTATTGATCTATTGATTCAAGTCATATTTTTTACAAAACATTTTGTTCTACATACCCTAAAGCATTAAATCAGTAAATCAGTAAATCAAACTGCCTTTCCCACCACCCTCCTGCCCATCCATGATCTATTGATCTATTGATCTATTGATTCAAGTTATATTTTTTACTAAAATATTTATGTTTTACATACCTAAAAGCAGTAAATCAGTAAATCAGTAAATCAAACTGCCCTCTTCACCACCCTCCTGCCCATCCATGATTTATTGATCTGTAAACATATTGATATATTGATCTATTGATTCAAGTCATATTTTTTGCTGAAATATTTATGTTTTACATACCCTAAAACAGTAAATCAGTAAATAAGTAAATCAAACTGAAATCCCAACCACCAAACCACCCATCTTAGATCTATTGATCTATTGATCTAAGATGGACGTTTGTAAATTTATGTTCCGTACTCCTGCTACGTGTCTTGTGTCTGGTCCTACAGGCTGCGGAAAACCTTTCTGTTATTAAATATTTTAAAAGAGGTTCAGATCTTCGAACAAAAGCCTATTAAAATCATATGGTGTTACAGTGTTTACCAAGAAAAGTTTATTGATTACAAAGATGTAATTCAATTTCACGAAGGTTTATTGATATAAAAGCTCTTCAATGTTTTCCAAGTCTTAAAATTATAATCCTTGACGATTATATGCATAAATTGAATGAGAATATAGCAAAAACCTTTACAGTTTACTCCCATCATTTAAACGTTTAAAATTTCGGAAAAGGGTACGAAGCTCGATGGTCGAGAGAAGTTTTTAAATTAGACACCATCAGAGAATTCCCGAGAGACAGTTTAAAATTATACTATCTTGAGGATTTAGATTGGGAAAAAATAAAAGGGGGGGTTCTATAAACAAGAAATACAGAAAATACTGTTTGATCCTAAGAGTCACGAATATAAAATAGAAAAAATAATAGGATCTAAAGGAAAAGGTAAAAATAAACAGTATCTTGTCAAATGGGTGGGTTACCTTATGAAGTTTAATAGTTATATAAATGCTAGTGAAATTAAGAAACATTGATCGGTTTACTTTGTGAACATGGAGAGTGAAGATCATTTCTTTTTAGCGTTACCTTCACCGGCTTCTATGGACCTACATCCTGAAAATAAAATATCAGACTTTGCTACAGAGTTATTGTACCCTATAACGTTCGAAAGAGAATTGTATTAAGTAGGATTATGCGAAATGATATTGGATGCGCTTATCGAGAATATGCCTGATTCACATACAGCATTTGTACTATTTAGAAATGTTGAGAATGGTAAAAACGTAAAAATTAACACAGAGTATATATCTTTGAAAGATATTTAATAAACCGTGGTCTCTATAAATCTCTTACCGATGTGTTTATAAACTTAAACAAACAATTTGGTTTAAGCCGTATATGTAAAGATTTAGTATTTCTAGTTAATAAAGCAGTCGTCAACGAAGACAACGTGTTAATCACTTTAAAGTCCCAAGCTCGAATAAACTTGAAAGATAGAAGTTTATTTATTTTCCACACCAGATTGGTTTCGTAAATGTAATTACTTACGTGATGATACATATTGAGATTTAACGATATCCCATCATCTCTAATTGAATTAAAACGTTATATCCCCACTATGCAAGAGTATGTAGATAGGCTTGTAGAAAAAAGCAACACCGATGACGCATTACGTTTTGTATGTGATCCTTCGAAGATGTTGCATGACCCTGGTGTATCATATGTTTACACTGATATTGTAGAACCCCAGTATGTTGGAAACACTAAAGCACAGTTATTAAGAGTGATATATTTTCCTAAGGATATCAGAGATAAGTTTTCCTAGTGTGCACTATATACCTTTGAATAATCCTCAACTTAGAACCATAAGGGTGTATATAAGAGATGTCGAAGGGAACCCTTATCCATTCACAGATGGAACAGCCGTGTGTAAAGTACATATACGAAAGAAGCTCCAGTAGTATAAAAAGTCTAACTCGTAAATAAGTGCATGTGAAATTGAGAAACAATAATCATGACTACCGAAGATCATTTCTATTTAACGCTACCTTCCTCGGCTTCTATGGATCTACATCCTGAAAATAAAATATCTGACTTTAATACAGAAATATTAAACCCTATAACTCTCGAACGAGAAATGTTTGAAGCAGGATTAAGTGAAATAATTCTTGATGCCAGTATAGAGAATGTGACCAGTCCCAGGGTTGCATTCATGATTTATAGAAGTATTGATTTTGTAAAAAACACTTTGAAGTTGCGTAACACAGATAGTTTACATATACAGAAACGTGATGGTATCGAATATTACATTGAAAGGTTTACTATAAAGCGAGGGTTATACAAGTCTCTCTTGGATGTACTTAGATACTTTAATAACAAATTCATAGTAAGTCGAATATGTCAAGACCTGATATTTCGTAATAATAAACCAAAGGGGGAGGTGATGGAACTGGTGTCTTTAAGATCTTGGCGTACTGTAAATTTACACGATTTAAACACATTCCAGTTTCAACCCTATGTATGGTGGCGTAAGTGTGTTCGTCTTACAGATAACCCTTCAGAAGAGGAGGTGAACCATAACCACAATGCTAGCAATTTTATACGTCTTCTATTTCATTACCTGCCTACTATTGACGATCATATAGCATCTTCAAAAACAACTTTTCCTAATTCATTACATTTTGTATGCATGCCTTCTAAGATGTTTCAAGACCCTGGTATGGCCTATGTTTATACAGATATTAAAGACCATCAGTATGTTGGAAACACTAAAGCCTCTTTGTTAAGAGTGGTTCATTTTCCTAAAGGTAATAGAGCTATAAGCTTTCCTAATGTTCACTACTTACCATTGAGTAAGACCCAACTGAGCTCGATTCGTATTTATATAAGAGACGTTGTAGAAGGTAACCCATACCCATTCACAGTTGGGACAGCTGTGTGTAAAGTACACATAAGAAGAAAGTTCCGTTAAATAATAATAATAATAATAATAATAATAATAATAATAATAATAATAATAATAATAATAATAATAATAATAATAATAATAATAATAATAATAATAATAATAATAATAATAATAATAATAATAATAATAATAATAATAATAATAATAATAATAATAAATAATAATAATAATAATAATAATAATAATAATAATAATAATAATAATAATAATAATAATAATAATAATAATAATAATAATAATATAATAATAATAATAATAATAATAATAATAATAATAATAATAAAAATAATGATAATAATAATATTTGAAACTCAAATAATAATAATAATAATAATATGTAAAGATGTTAATAATAATAATAATAATAATAATAATAATAATAATAATAATAATAATAATAATAATAATAATAATAATAATAATAATAATAATAATAATAATAATAAGAAAAGAATTCAAGCATACTCATAATAATAATGTTGGTATGGTTTAGGTGGATTTTTTGCTTCGTTGTTCAGACGTGCTATCCCTTTGTTTAAATCAGGAGGTAAATATCTTGCTAAAAAAGCAGCTAGGACAGGTATAGACACTATCCAGGATATTATGGGTGGTGTCGACCCTCGTACGGCTGTAAAACGTCGACTAGCCGATGCTTCAGATGAAATGTTAGATGATGTTAAACGAAAAATACGGCGCAAGATGACTGGTCAAGGTGCAGGTCGCCGTAAAAAACCTGTAAAGAGGAATATGAAAGGACCATTAAAGAAAAAATGTATTGACGTGTTCACTCTCTAATAACAGTGATAAGTGGTAACTTTTACATAAATAAAAATAACAGGCATCTATTTCGTATATAAAAAATGTTTCAGCATATCTCTCTCTTCATTATGTCAACGATTTGTGGCAACAAGTGCATTTCCCATCCCTTAAGCCCAGACTGTTGTAAGAGCGAATTGGATCTCTTTTCCGTGAATCCTACACAGATCAGTGTAAGTGAATCCAATTTTATTAGTATTAACCCAGTTCACGCAATCACAAATACGGATGTACCTCTCGAATTCAATATACCAGGCACTTCTGACCAGTATCTTGACAATTCAAGTGTGTTTTTATATCTGAAGGCTAAGTTAGTAAATGAAGATGGTTCAGATCTCACAGGAACCGATCACGTAGTGTCACACCGAGACAAACTTCCTGTACACATGTTTTAATCAACTTGAGGTTTTTTTAAATGGAAGAGCATCTCTAGGAGCATCAGCTGCAAGTTACCATATCAATAATGATGGAACTTTTACTAATTATTATTCTCAAGATTTGCAAATCTCACCGATTATGGTAGCCGTATCTGTATAGTTTAAAAGATGTGAAGCAGTGGGACAAAGCAGATAAATCTAAAAGAAGTAACCTTGAATATTACCCCGGACGCGTAAAAGCGGCGGTATAATTCTCTCGGAAAGACTTATTCTATCAGATGGACGCCACATCAGGTTAACTGAATCTTCCTCAATTTGCGCTTAATGTTCAAAGAAGTAATATTAGGAACAACTAAATATCAAATTATTTTTCAAATTACTGGAGTCTTATCTTTATGTACGTAAAATAAAATTATCTCCCCATCATATAAATAAATCTCTTTGACCGATACAGCGGAAATGTAAATCAAGAAATTGAGACTAAAATTTTTAGGCTTTACTGAGGTTATCGAGTATTAATATACCTAACATCGTCAATGGTAGCTTACCTGAAGTAATAATATGGTTTGTAAAGAACTTACCGGAAACTATGAAAACGGAAGAATCTGCACTTTAAAGGTACCGTTTGGACTTAGAGGTATCAGTTTGCATGTGAATGGTCAATCATACGGTCATGATTATGAGATGATATACGAAGGCTCACATTCTCAATGTTCGCGACCTTTTTACGATTTAATTACGCAATATATCTTTACAGCGATAAGCAGTACAGGTGTTGATCTTAGGAACTTAAACTGAAACAATAATTTACGCCATGCGTACCATCTCACAGCTGATCTTTTAGCTTGTAATGTTTATCATCTCAATATCTGAAAAAGAAAAGGAGACATGGGCTGCTGGTCTCAGAAATTTGAACAAAGTTTGACATCACCAATCTCAGTTCTGGTGTATTTGGAACATCCTCAAATCATCGAGATTGACAGAGTACGAAATATTATCTTGAATTATTAAAGATGAATGAAGAAGAAATATTAAATGTCTTTCGAAACGAAAGGAGATTTTTAGGTATACTCGCCTGTAATGAACACGGCTATGTGAAATTCGACACCGCCTCTGGACTTATCTACAACACTTCTCCTCAGGATGTTTCGAGCAATGGACACTGGATAACTGTGTATAAGAATAAAAATAATGTTGTATATTTCCTTGACTCTCTGCATTTAGATTTTATGTTTAGTAATCATTATGTAACATCTTTTTTGAAATATAATAATGTTCAATATGTTAAGACCTTATGTTTACCTGTACAACCTTTCAGTTCTAATTTATGCGGTGTATACTGTATTTATTTTATCATATGTTTTTAAATAATGTTTCTTTTAATAAACTTGTAAATGTATTTGATGCTAAAAATTTATATGTCAACGATAATGTAGTCTGCACTTATGTTATAAATGTTTTAAAATATAAACTTGTTTTCTTTTCCCGCTTTTAGCCAAAGAACTTATTTATACTAAAGAAAGAGAAACTTTAATCAATAGATCAATAGATTAATAGATCATGGATGGGTGGGAGGGTGGTTTGGAGGGCAGTTTGATTTACTGATTTACTGCTTTAGGGTATGTAAAACATAAAAATTTCAGTAAAAAATATAACTTGAATCGATATATCAATAGATCAATAGATCAATAGATCATGATTGGGCAGGAGGGTGGTGGGGAGGGCAGTTTGATTTACTGATTTACTGCTTTAGGGTATGTAAAACATAAAGATTTTAGTAAAAAATATGACTTGAATCAATAGATCAATAGATCAATAAATAAATAGATCATGGATGGGCAGGAGGGTGGTGGGGAGGGCAGTTTGATTTACAGATTTACTGATTTACTGTTTTATGGTATGTGAAGCAAAAATTTTAGTAACAAATATGAATTGAATCAATAGATCAATAGATCATGGATGGGCTGGAGAAGGGTGGGGAGGGCAGTTTGATTTACTGATTTACTGCTTTAGGATATGTAAAACATAAATTTTTTTGTAAAAAATATGACTTGAATCAATAGACCAATAGATCAATAGATCAATAGATCAATAGATCAATAAATCAATAGATCAATATATCATGGATGGGCAGGA
>JABUQX010076216.1:20000-30000 GCA_015478945.1 Trachelipus rathkii
TTAAAAATTAGATTTTAGATTTTAGTATTTCATATTATATTTAATTTAAGTGACAATACGTTGAACTTTATGTTAATGTCTGGTTTTAGATGTTTTATGTAATAAGCCTCAGCTATTTTCAGTTTTTGAGCTTCGCATGAGGAGTGTAAAATTTTGAATGACTGTGAGATATCAGGTATAGTTGTTTTGTTATGTTCAGTGAATAAATGTTCGTATATTTTACTAGGTTTAAAGCGGTGCTGGTATGCCCTATCTGTTAATCTATTAGTCGTGTAACCAATATACGTCGCGAGTCTGACTGTACGTCGACGTATATTGGTTACACGACTAATAGATTAACAGATAGGGCATACCAGCACCGCTTTAAACCTAGTAAAATATACGAACATTTATTCACTGAACATAACAAAACAACTATACCTGATATCTCACAGTCATTCAAAATTTTACACTCCTCATGCGAAGCTCAAAAACTGAAAATAGCTGAGGCTTACTACATAAAACATCTAAAACCAGACATTAACATAAAGTTCAACGTATTGTCACTTAAATTAAATATAATATGAAATACTAAAATCTAAAATCTAATTTTTAATTTTAATTTTTTAATCTTTTATTATATAATTCATTCAAATGTTAGAATCGAAACTCTGAAGATGTCCGACGTTTACGGACGAAACCGGTCAGAAACTAATAAATTTAAATATGCCTCTTACTTTCTTTGCAAACTATTTTCTAGACTAGTATTAAGAAAATTAAATGAAAATCAGAAGAAATTATTCAGAGAATTGGAAGTTAAAAGTAAAACCTATATTATTAATATTATTATAATTATAGTTATAATTATTATTATTATTATTATTATTATTATTATCATATTATTATTATTATTATTATTAATTATTATGAATTTTTAAAATTTTTAAAATTTTTAATATTATTATTATTATTATTATTATTATTATTATTATTATTATTATTATTATTATTATTATTATTATTATTATTATTATTATTATTATTATTATTATTATTATTATTATTATTATTATTTTATCATTATTATTATGATTATTATTAATATTAATATTATTTTATAATTATTATGATTATTATTATTATTATTACTAAATATTTTTTTTTATAATTTAATTATTATTATTTTCTTTTTAATTTCTTTTATTTTTATTATTATTTTATTTTTAAATTATTATTATTATTATTTTTTTATTATTATTATTATGATTCATTATTATTTTTATTTATTATTATTATTATTATTATTATTAATTATTATTATTATTATATTATTTTAGTAGTATGTATTGCTATTATTATTATTATTATTATTATTATTATTATTAGTAAGTAGTAGTAGTAGTAGTAGTATTAGTAGTAGTAGCAGTAGTAGGTGAAGTAGTAGTAGTAGTAGTAGTAGTAGTAGTAGTAGTAGTAGTAGTAGTAGTAGTAGTAGTAGTAGTGTAGTATTGATATTATTGTTTTTTATCATTAATATATATTTATCACTATTATCACTATTAATTAATTATTAATTATTATTATTATTATATATTATCTATTATTATTATTTATTATTATTATTATTAATTATTATTATTATTATTATTATTATTATTATCTATTATTATTATTATTAATTATTATTATTATGAATAAGAATATTATTATTATTATTTAATTATTATTATTATTATTATTATTATTATTATTATTATTATTATTATTATTATTATTATTATTATTATTATTATTATTTTTTATTTTTATTATTTTTATAAATATTATTATTAAAATTATTTGAATATGATTGTGAATATGGCATTATTATTATTATTATTTTATTATTATTTTTATTTTTATTATTATTATTATTTTTGTTCTTTTTATTTATTATTATTATTATTATTATTATTATTATTATTATTATTATTATTATTATTATTATTATTATTATTATTATTATTATTATTATTATTATTATTATTATTATTATTTATCATTTATATTTAATTATTAATTAATCGATATTATTAGTAATAATATCTAATGATAATTATTATTATTATTATTATTATTATTATTATTATTATATTATTACTATATTACAAAAATTACACGGCCAAATGAACACAATAACCCCACTATCATTGACCATATATGGTCAAATAATCGTGGCACAACTAAATCCTTTAGACTACACACTGACCTCTCGGACCACTACCCATGCATCCTGACATTTGAATCTTCTACTGTTCCCCTAGTGCAACAGAAAATAGAATATAGGCTAATATCAGAAGACCGTAAACAAACATTTCTAAGCAAAATAAAAAATACAGACTTCTCCTTTGCTCTCAACGATAATCTTTCACGTATGATAAAAACTTTCCCATAAAACACAAATCAATCTCAGAAAAGAGATCAATTACTAACCTCAATTAGACAAAAACACAACCTACATAAAAGTGCTAAGCTGGGGACTATACCGATGCATGTTTACACAGAATACTCCTCTACACTTAAAAAACTAATAAGGAAATCCAAAGCTAGTTTCTTTGCTGATAAGTTCAACCAGACTCAATCCAACCCACGTTCGCAATGGAGCATCATTAACGACATTTTAAACCGACACAATAAACAAAAAACAAAAATAGAACAATTAAAAATAGGTGATGAAATAGTCACGAATAAGCAACGCATAGTCAATGAATTGAACTCCTACTTTACTACCGTAGGGGCAGCTTTAGCAGCCGAAGTTCCAGAAACAGAGAGGGTCTTTGCCGACTATTTAAGACCACACGAAGGGCAGAACTTTGCATTCGAAAGAATATCAACCTCTGACGTTGAGTGTGTTATAAATGGTCTCATGAATAAAGGCTCTGACCTTCAGAGTGTCCCGAACTGGATATACAAACACTGCAAAAAAGAAATCTCACCTATTTTAGCCTCTCTCTATAACAATTCAATTGACTTACATCACTATCCAACTGACTTAAAAATTGCAAAAGTTATCCCTGTTCCCAAGAGCTCTGACACCTCCCTTCCGAAAAACTCTCGTCCGATTTCAATCCTACATACAACTGGTAAAATCTTTGAAAAATTAGTCCATGCTCAACTTACTAATTACTTGCATGTAAATGGGCTTCTCTCTCAAAATCAGTTTGGCTTCACCAAAAACCGCAACACAGAGGATGCTCTGATATTCCTTACTGAAAAACTATACAAAGCACTAAATGAAAAACAAACATGTGTACTTTTACTGTAAGATTTCGATGTAGTTCCGCACAACCTACTCTTAAACAAATTAGAGAGACTTGGTATCAGTAATGGTTCACTACAATGGTTTCAATCATACTTATCTGACCGAACACAATACGTCAGCTTAGGAGACACATCATCCCCACTTGCCCCAATTTCCCAAGGTGTTCCTCAGGGCTCCATACTTGGGCCACTATTCTTTAATATATATACAAATGACTTTCAAAATTGTCACAATTCAATACACTCTCAATATGCTGATGACACTGCAATCTTAATATCAGACCGTAATATAAACACACTTAACGACAAAGTAAATAATGAACTAAAAAACATTATAACATGGGTAGAGGCAAACAGACTCTCCCTAAATCTACAAAAAACAAATTACCTAGTAATAACAAATCAAAAGAACCCTGTTCAACTAAATGTAAGAGCAAAAAATATAATTATAAATCGGCTATCGTCTGCCAAGTTATTAGATGTTATCCTTGATGACAAGCTTTCTTTCAAAGAACACATAAATAGTCTCATTAGCAAATTATCCTATGCTAACTATGCATTCCTTAAGATAAGGAATTTTGTTCCAAAACATATTTTAAAAAACCTTTACTATAGTCTTGTTTATCCACATCTACTCTATTGTCTTTCGGTATGGGGTTGTGCAAGTGAATACCTGCTACAACCTCTAATCGTTATGCAAAAAAAATAATTCGTGTAATATCAGGGCCTCGTAACTACCGTGAACACACAACCCCACTATTCAAAAATTTGTCTTTGCTAAAACTTCACGATATTTACACCCTTACAGTAAGTAGTCATATCTTTAAATTCACAAAAGGAACTGCAAATGATCTTTTGGCAAACATAATTGTACAGAACCAAACGTTAAGAACAAACAATCTCCGTAGCACAAATTCCCTTACCTTAGACAAAGCGAAATTCACCTTAACGAAATCTCGGAGGGCTATCTCATATAAGGGCATAGAATTGTGGAATAATCTCCCCAAAAATGTTCAGGAATCACTCACCATTGGTTCGTTTCGTAGAAATATCAGAAACTTCTTATTATCTAAATACTAACGAGGGCATTCCTACCCACGTTAAGTCCTATTCTACGACAGTTGGTAGCGATTCCTATAGCTATTATTAACACTTATGTTCACTCAAGTGGGTTTCTCTTAATTTTACAAAGTTCAATGCTGCAGCGTTTTGACGCTATGAATACCAATTAACTTTATTATTATTTATTTAATTCTATCTATTATTATTATTATTATTATTATTATTATTATTATTTATCATTATTACCATTATTATTATTATTTATTATTATTATTATTATTATTTTTATTTATTATTATTTATTATTATTATTTATTATTATTATTATTATTATTACTTATTATATTAGTGTATTATTATTATTATTTTATTATATATTATTATTATCCTATTTTTGTGATTGTATGTATTTATTATTATTCTATTATTATTATTATTATATTATTATATTATTATTTTATATTATATTATGTATTATTATTATTATTTATTATTATTATTATTTATTATTATTATTATTATTATTAATTATATTATTATATTATTATTTATTGTTATTATTATTATTATTATTATTATTATTATTATGTATTCTAATTGTATTAATATTTAACTTTGATTTAAGTGTTACTACTGGTATTATTACTGTTATTATTATTATCATTATTAGCATTAGTATTAGTAATATTATCATCATTATACTATTATTGTTTTATTATTTTACTATTACTGTTTATTTTATTACTATTTTTATTATTATTATTATTATTATTTATATATATTATTTATTATTATTATTTATTATTATTATTAATTTATTAATTATTATTATTATTATAATTATTATTTGGCCGATTTTGATAATTATTTTGATTATGGATTTATTTATTATTATTACGTTATTATTATTAGTTATTATTTATTATTATTAGTAGTATTATTATTATTTATTATTATTTTTAATTTTACTATTATTATTATTATTGGTTCATTATTTATTGATTTATTGATTATTATTATTATTATTGATTGAGTTTTTTTATTATTATATTGTATTTGATATTATTATTTATTATTGTTATTATTTTATATAATATTGAATTATTAATGATGAATGAAGAAGAAATATTAAATGTATTTTAGTATATTTATATTGGTATTTATTATTTGGATTTATTATTATTATTATTTTGTGTTTTATTTATATTTATGTATTGGGGATGTAGTATTTTGATTAATATTATTATTTTTATTATTATTTATTATTTTATATATTATTTATTATATTATTTATTATTATTATTATTATTATTATTATTATTTATATTATTATATTATTATTATTATTATTATTATTATTATTATTACTGTTGTTTATTATTATTATTATTATTATTTTGATATTATTAATTATTATTATGATTAATATTATTATTATTAATTATTATTATTATTATTATTATTATTATTATTATTATTATTATTATGATTTTATTATTATTATTTATTTTACTATAATATATTATTATTATTGTGATTATTATTATTACTATTATTTGGGCTCAATGGACGAAAACGTCTCCCTAGTGCCCTTTTCTATTCTATTATATAGTATTAATTTTTTGTATGAATATAAATATGTAAACATATGTAACTTTTTAGATGTAGTAGAATGAGAATATTTGTTTGATTGATTTTGAATTATTATTAATAGGGTTAACCTCCGTTATTAATTCTATGTTTTATTGATTGTTATTATTCGTTATATTATTTTTTGCTATTATTATTATATTATTATTTATTTTATTATTATATTATTATTATTTTTTATTCAATTATTATTATTGTATTATATATTTATTATTATGTATTATTATTATTTATTTATTTATGTATTATTATTATTGATTATTATTATTTATTATTTATTTATTAGTTATTATTATTATTTATTATATTATTTTATTATTATTATTAATTTATTGTTATTTATTATTATTATTTTTATTATTATTATTATCTTGTTTATTATTATTTATTTATTATTATTCGATTATTAATTATTATTATTATATTTTTATTTTTATTATTATTGTTCATTGGTATTTGGTCATAATGTTTTTCTTATGTATATTTAATTTTGGGCTCATATGGGGAATCGAAAACGTCCTTCCTAGTAGTTCTCTTTTTCTCGAGTCTATTTATTGATTTTTGTAGTGTTAATATTAATATAGTGATAGAATTCAAACCCATGTAACTTCTATTTAGAGAGAATAAAAATGTTACGTGTTTTGGATGAGTTTGAATTTGATTTTGATTATCTGTGAGTGGGATTATTATTTTATTATTATATTATTTATTATTATTTATTTGATTTATTGATTATTTGATATTTATTTAATTATTAATATTATAATTATTATTATTATTCATTAGTATTATTAATTATTATTATATTTATTATTTTTATTTTTATTATTTTATTTTATATTAATTATTATTATTATTATTTATTATTTATTATTAATTGATATTATGTATTATTATTTTATTATTGGCATTATTTATTATGTATTATTTATTATTATTAGATTATTGTTGTATGTATTATTAATTATTAATTAGTTTCTGTATCATTTTGATTATTTAATTGTTGAGGTTATTGTTGTGCATTGTATTGATTTTATTATTGATTAGTATTATTATTATTATTGATTTTAATTATTATTATTATTATATTAGTTGTGTATTATTATTATTAGTTTATTATTATTATTGATTTTATTATTATGTTATATTTGATATTATTATTGATTATTATTATTGATTATTGAGTTGATTTTAATTATTATTTTAGTTATTGTATATTATTTATTTGAATTATATTATTATAATATTATTATTATTTTAATTATTATTATTTTATTATTATTATTATTAGTTATTATGATTAATATTTATTATTTATTATTATTATTATATATTCAATTATTTACGTTATTATTTATATATATTAATTGAGTTATTAGTATTATTAATTGATTATTATTATTATTATTATTATTATTGTTGATTATTATTATATTTTAATGATATATGTATGTGTAGATTATTATTGTAATGATTATTATTAATTATTATTATTTTATTATTATTATTATTAATTGTTTATTTATTATTATTTATTATATTTTATTATTATTTATTTATGTATTATTATTATTATTATGTTTATATTATTTATTATTATTTATTTATCAATTTTTATTTTAGATTTATTTGGTGGCTCTAATGGACGAAACGTCACCCTTGTAGCCTTTTCTCATATTATTTTATATGATTTCTTTGTATTAATTTTTATTATGTAAACATATTATCGGTATATTTAGTGAGAATAAGTATCTTTTGATTTTTTGATTGATTTTTGATTTTTTATTATTATTATTATTGATTGTATTGTTATTATTTATTATTAGTTATGTATTATTTTATTATTATTATTATTTTATTATTTATTATTATTATTTATATTATTATTATTATTATTATTAGTTTAGTTAATTATTATTTATTATTAATTATTATTATTATTATTATTTATTATTATTATTATTATTATTTTATAATGATTATTATTATTATTATTATTATTATTATTATTATTATTATTATTCTTATTATTATTTTATTATTATATTATTCATTATTATTATTATTTATATTATTATTATTATTATTATTATTATTATTAAATGTTTATTATTTATGTATGTATTATGTATCATGTTTTATTATTATTTTATGTGGGGGCCTAATGGAGGCGAAATGCGTCCATCCGGCTTGTTAATGCTGCTAGTTTCTGCATACAGTATGAGTGTTTCTTTGTATAGATTTTATTATGTAAGGCATTAATTCATGTATTAATTTAGTTGTGAGAATTGACAAGTATTGGTTTTGATTTTTTGATTGATTTTGAGTTTATTATTGAGTTTATGGTATCAGTCTTAGTATTATTATTAATTGATTATTTATTATTATTGTTTATTTTTTTTGAAATAAGTTATGTGATTTAGTTATTATGTAGTATTATGTATTTTATGATTGGATTTGATTATTAGTATATTTATTATTATTATTATGATTATTTATTATTGTATTATTATTATTATTATTTTTTTTTTTTTTCATTTTTCTTTTAATTATTATTAGTTATTATTAATTATTAGTTATTGAATTATTTATCTTTTTATTATTATTGTTAGTTATTATTATTGTGTACTGTATTATTATTATTATTATTATTACTTATTATTTATTATTATTATTATTATTTATTATTATTATTTATACTTTATATATTGGATTAATTATCATTAATTATTAATTATTATTATATTATTATTATTATTATTTTATTATTTTATTATTATTATTATTATTATTATTATTATTATTATTATTTTATTCTATCATTATTATTATTTTTTTATTATTATTATTTTACTATTACTTATTATTTATTAATTGTCATTACTCTTATTCCTATTATTATTAATTCTTTCACTATTATTATTATTATTAAACTATTTATTATTTTTATTATTATTATTATTATTATTTTATTATTATTATTAGTTATTATTTGATTATTATTAATTATTATTATTATTATTATTATTATTATTAATATTATTATTATTATTACTATTAAATATTATAATTTTATTATTATTATTTTATTATTATTATTATTATTTATTATTCTTATTAATTTCAATTTATTATACTGTGGTGTGTGATTATTATTATTATTGATATGAGTGATGTTCATGTTATTATATTATTATTATTACATTTATGTATTTATGCATCTTAATACTGTTACTTCATATTGTAATCTCTTGTTTTTCACTGTAATCTGTTATTCTTTGATATTATTTTATTATGTTATATTATTGACCATTATGTTATTATTTTTTGATTATTAATAGACTCTATGGCAACCTTCCTATCAATGTGGTCTTAACTTGATAGATAATAAGCAGCCCAAGCATTCGAAAATCAAGTTAAGTATAATATATATGAGGTAGCTAGGTACGCTTAGTATGCCTTATATTTTTATATGTATTTATTTATGTATATATATATATAAGTATATATATATATATAATATTAGTATTAGTTCTGTTATATATATATTATATATATATATTTGAGTCAGTGTACAGGACCTATTTATATAATATTAGGTTATATATATGTATATATATGTTATATATATATAGTTATATAATATATATATAATATATATATATATTATATATAGTATATAGTATATAGTATATATATATCTATATATTAATATAGTAGTATATTATATAGTAATTTATATATATATATAAATATATTTATATATATTATAATTAGGTATAATAATATATATATTATATATAATATTATATATATATATATTATTATATATAGTATATTATATATTTATATATTAGTATATTTAGTATATAGTTTGTAATAGCTAGTGTTCTAGTATAGTTATAGTACCGTACTGTATATTCGGTAATTATAGAGTAATTTATGGTAATATTGATATATATATATATTATAGTATATTATTATATAATATATATATATAGTATATATT
>JABUQX010076217.1:7500-46425 GCA_015478945.1 Trachelipus rathkii
TGTATGGTTGATTTGACGTTCATTATCCCTTAGTATGGTCAGTTGAAACAAATATACTTAAAGGAAGGGGAGAGCTTAAATTCTCTGGGAATGGAAGATGGAAATGTGTTCATAGTCTTTCGCTCCCCTTGGACCTTTTTCTCCATTTTGGGAATGGGGAGGACACCCCCGGTGATAAAAGGGAGGGCTGGAGGGGGTTCGAATTGCTCGTGAAATTCTGTTGGGACCTAAGTAGAGAAGGTTTTAAGAAGGGAGCAAATACCTTTGTACATTAAGGAATAAGAAAAAGATTTTCTCTCTCTCTCTCTCTCTCTCTCTCTCTCTCTACTCTCTTCTCTCTCTCTTCTCTCTTCTCTTCTCTCTCCTCTCTCTTCTCTTCTCTCTCTCTCTCTCTCTCTCTCTCTCTCTTATAATATATATTATATATATATTATAATATATATATATAGATTATATATATAATATATATATATATATATATATATATATATATATAATAATATATATATGCACCAATTACACACACACACACCTATATGCTATATGTCGAATGAGGGTTCCACATACCTTTGGAAACTATTAGATAAAAAAGCAATCTATTTAGCAACTTATAAAACACCGGCCTGATATCGCCAGCAAGCACGCATATAATATATATATTATATATATAATATATATTATATATATATATATATATATATATATATATATATTATATATATATATATATATATATTATATTATAACTATATATATAATATATATATTATTAATATATATATATATTATATAATATATATGTAATATTATTATTTTATTATTAATTATTATTATTTATTATTTATTTTTATTATTTTATTATTATTATTATTATTATTATATTATTATTATTATTATTATTATTATGCTTTTTTATTTGCTTTATTCTTGAGGCATTTGATATATTTCTTTTACAACCAAAAAGAAAAACCGAGGGAAAAAGAGATTGTGAAAGATGAATTTGTCTTCACGAGGGAAGATATTGCGTCCATAAAATGGGGGACCGTCTTTTATAATTAATATACTAATAATATATATATATACTATATATATATATATATATATATATATAATATATATATTATATATATATCATATATTATATATATATATATATAAATATATTCGTATATATATATATATATTAGGGATGGCCGGATATCCGGCAACGATATCCAGGTATCCGGGCCTATCGGCCAAGTTGTTGACTGATCCGGTATCCGGCCGTGATCATCATTTGTTATCGGCCGGATAACCGGATAATTACTTCCCTAGTAGGGTTCTTCCTCTTTTGAAAATATTATATAGTAATATATAGTAATATATAGTAATATATATATTATATATATATATATATATATATTATATTATATATATATATATGATATATATATATATATATATATATATAATATTATATATATATATTATATATATATATATATAATATATATTTATTTGTTTAGAATTTCGATGTTGGTACCAATGTTATATTATTCTTATTCATCATTTATGTTGAATGTACAATACAATTTATCTGAAATTTGGTGGTGACACGTTTCATAAATTATGGTAAAAATATGGTAATATTAAAATATAATAATATATTATAAAAATATTAAAATATATGGTAAAAAATATGATATTTATAATGGAATTAAGCTACTAAGACACATGTTAATGCAATTTTTTCCACCATAATTTTTATCTCACGTTAAGTATTGTAATTACTAAATAGTAATTACCACTGACTTATTTAACGTGTTTAAGCATTGTATTATTAAGTATATATATACGCACATTCTCAAGAAATTATTATAAAAAAAAAAACACGAATTTATTCTCAATTTTACCCGCCTCCAGTGATAAAATATAAAAATCAGAGCAAATGTCAAGGGCACCAAAACTTTTGATAAAATCAATGTGGAAATAAAATATACGTCTGCTATAAGCAAAAATTGGTGCTTACGATAAATGGTCCAATATCGATTATAACTTTTATAGGACAATCGAGAACTAAATATATCGATTACTGAGAATCGTCGATTTAATAGTAACACTCATATCATTTATAATATTGAATAAATTTACATCAGAAATAAAAGAACCTTTAAACATGATCCTTTGAAGAACGAAAAAAAAAAAACGTTTTCGGTCTGTTGCTATCAAAGTACAAAGATGGGCCAACGTGTTAAAAGAATTTGTGTGGACTATAAATTTGGCATTCACTGAAACTTACAATTTTTTTGCTAGCCTCTAACGCGGAATGATATAGCATTCGCTAATTTGCAATTCCCACAACATTTTTCAATATATCGCAATTGCAATTCCTCAATTTATTTTGTATTCCGCAATTGCGGAATTGCGGACTTTAAATGCGGAAACGTCCAACTCTGAGAGATAATATATATTATATATATATAATATATATATTATTATATATATATATATAATATATATATATATATATATATATATATATTATTATAATATATAATATATATATATATATATAATTATATTATTACTATAGTATATATAATATTATATATATAGGTCAGCCTCCAGATAGATGTCCCATGTATGTAAAAAAAAAACTATGATAGCTACGTAAAACTGAATACATTTTGAAATCAGCGCACATGTAATTGAGGAAATGAAGAAGAAATTATAAAATAATGGAGATAAAAAAAGTAATTAATAATAAAATGAAGAAGAAATAAAAAAAGTGAGATAAAAAAAAGTAATTAATAATAATGATTCTCATCGTTCCCCCAAATTTTCGCCTTCCAAAGTCATGAGTCCCCCAATATTTCCTTTTCAATGTTAAGCATACACACTCACACACCACACACACCACACACACCACACACACGACACACACACACACAACTCTATGATAGATAGGATGTTCTATGAGAAATTACTTTTTTTTGATTGACCTGACACTAACCTAACACTATATGGCATTTTAATTTTTTAATTTTAATTTACTTAATTTTAATTTTTTTATTTTATTTTTGCCAATATTTTTAGTTTCCCCTAAAGTATTGAAAAGATATAAGGAAAACGTTTATTTTTTTATGGGTATCATGTTTAAATTAAGTTTTGAAACGTACGATTATAATATTTTTTGGAGTTATTTATTAAAATTAATAATTATTAATTTTTTTTTTTTTTAGTTCTTGCATTACAATGTACGCTAAATTCAAAAAATATATTAAGTTTTTATGTAGATATTTAGTGTGTTTTTTTTAGATACAGGGGCACCTAATCTGGAGACTGCCATTTAAATATATATATAGATATATATATATAATAATATATATATATATATATATATATATATATATAATATATATATATATATATATATATATATATATATATATATATATATATATATATATAAAATATATATATATATATATATATAATATATATATATAATAAGTATATAGTATTTATATATATATATATAATAGATTATATTAATATATAATATATATAATAATATATATATTATATATATATATATATATATATATATAATCCCGTTATAGGCGTCGGCGGGGGGACGTGCCACTTTAGGCTATAACTTCTCCCCACTTTCCACCTAATACACTTTTGGATTTTTTTTCCTGAAAATCAAGGCCCTATAGAAGGTCATAGGCACACAAAAAAATAATAATGTAATTCTAATTATAATATTTTTATTAAAGTTTAAATAAAAGATCATTTAGTATTGATGAAGGTGTGAATCGGACCACCATTGTGGGGTGAATTGCGCCATCTTTTTAACTTTTATGTAGCTATAAATTCAATTTTATATTTTTTAATTTTTATTAATATAGAAATTTTTTGATTAAGTAAAATTTAATTAACTGAATCAATATTTCTATAATGATAAATAAAATAAGGAAAAAAATTGTGCCCAATTCAACCTCATTCTGGACAAATTTGACCACTTTTTGGATTCATTATTTTCCATATAATTCATTTTTTATTTTAAATTTTTACTTAATATAATAAAACTGTTTAGTATATTAAATTAACTATGCGTAATAAAAAATGCAATAATAATAGGCTACATAAATAAGAATAACAATGGCCCATTTCACCCCATCATCAATTTTTAATTAGGGATGGAATCGCCAAAGGTAGCCCGCGATTTTAACCACTGTGCACTGTTGGATACAAAAATTAGTTTGCCAGTTAAAGCTACATACTAAACTGTTAATACACTGAAAAATATATAATTAAAATCTGTCCAAACTTTTCATTTAAACAAAGTTAAAAAAAAAAACTCGCATTTTTCAAATGTGAAAATCTATTTAAAATTGATACCACTAATTATTATATTTTTTTAAAAAAATAAAAAAATATATAAGAATAAAAGATAATCTAAATAAAACTTGAAGTACTACCACGATGAGAATAAATATATCTTATCTTATTTAGTCCCCCCGACGCTATATAACAGACTGCCGGGAATAATCCGGTATCCGGCTATTCCGGCTAATTCCACTATCCGATATGCCGGCCGGATATCCGTGTATCCGGCTACCGGTAATCACTATCCGGCCCATTCCCTAATAGTATATATGGGCCAGCTCCTAAGAGCCACAATCATATCTTCAAAAACTACTTAACAGCTACCGGAAAAAGGAAAACATTGCTGGAACTGGCAAAATTTTACCGAGGAAACTTAAAAAAAAAAAAAAAAAAAAAAAAAAAAAAAAAAAAAACATCTCGAAAACTACAAAAGCTACAGGAAATGAAATACATTTTTGGAATCTTGATAAAATATTTTGGTTCGGAAAATCTACCAAAAAATAAAAACGAAACAATAAAAAAGGTTTTATTTTTTTGGGGGGTGCTGGGACATAATATATATATTATTTGTAAAAGTATTACAAGGCAATTTAGGGGCTCGAGCCGACGGGGGACAGAGGGGGGACGTTTCCATACCCCGTAGGGGAGGGGCGGGAGAAGAACCCCCGCGACACCCCAAATACCAAAAGGAGCGGGGTTCGGAGACCGGAGGGGGGGAATTAGGCCTACCCCGTAGTTCCCCGGAAGGCGAGAGACCCCGACTTCCTGCCATCGGGGCGGGATACCCTTGGGTATTCTTTAGTAAAAAAAAAAAGCAAAATTAATAGAAAGTCTATTATTTTAACGAGAACCAATAAGAAGGTCTCTAAATAGCCCCTCTAATCATATTACTATAATTATAACAATAATTTTTTTTTTTTTTTTTTTACATTTTCCTATCCAAAATTTTACGAGGATTCCCCAAAAATGTATGCCTTTCGCTTGTAGCTATTGTGTGTTTGAGATATATATATAAGTATATATTATATAATTATATATTATATAATATATATATATATATATATATATATATATATAATATTATATATATATTATATTATATTATATATATATATATATATATATATAATATATATTATATTGATATTATATATTTTTTTTTTTTTTTTTTTTTTTTTTTTTTTACATATTTCCGCACTAAATTCGACCAGCATTCCAGCAATGTATTCCTTTTCCTGTAGCTGTTGTAGTTTTTGAGATCTGGATTGTGGCTCTTCTTAGAGGCTGACCTAAATATATATATATATATAATATTATATATATAATATATATATATTATATATATATATATATATAATATTTAATATCATATATATATATATATATATATAATATATATAGATAATATATATATATATATATATATATATAGTATATTCGTATATATATATATATATATATAATATAATATATATATTATATATAATATTATATCATTATATATATATATATATATATAGATATATATATATATAGTACTATATATATATATAGTAAAAATTTTGGCGCTTTTCGCTATCGCGGCGACTCGTGGGTCAGTACGTACGAGTTCCAGTTTACGCGAGTACATTGACTCTCCACTCTCTCTCTCTCTCACTCTCTCTCTCTCTATATATATTATATATATATATATATATAGATATAAATATATAATTATAATATATATATAATATATATATAATATATGATAGTATATATATATATCTAGTTAATCGCTCTGGTTAATTTCAGTTTTTCTGGTTAATTTCCTTAATATTTGTTTTAGGTTAGGTTAGGGTTAGTTACGTAAGTTAACCAAACGTAATCTAACCTAAAACAAAATTAAAGAAAAAATACCTGAAACTAAAATTAAGTGATTGATTATATTATATATATATATATATATATATATATATAAGATATATATATATATATATAATAATTATAAAATATAAAAAAAAAAAGAGATATATTATATATATATATATATATATATAATATATATATATAGAGAGAGAGAGAGGAGAGAGAGAGAGAGAGAGAGAGAGACAATCTAACTCAGCGTACTGAACACTCGTACGTACTGACTCCACGATTCGACCCAAGCGACTCTAACGCAAGAGCGCAAAAAATTTATGATCCACACTCTTTAGAATTTGCCTATATATATATATATATAGTATAATATATATATATATATATATATAGTATATAATATATATATAATATAATAATAGTATATATATATATTATATATATATATATATATATATAATAAAATCTTCCTCCCTTCCCCAAATTGGAGGTGAGGTGCGCAACATACACCGGACACAAAAGTATAAGAACATCACGTTTTATCGAAAAAAAGCCTCTCACCCCCCCCCCCCCCACCATCCTCTCATACCCTTAGGTGCGTGCCCATAGCAATCAAAAAAAAACGCACCCCAGCGTTTGCAACACCGCGACATACCCCCACTGTGGTATCTCGTTAATGTAGGGTTCATCTATTGGGCCAGACTCACAACCATGTCCCCTCACAAAACCCCGCCATTCACTCCTATTATGCACCTTTCTTCTCTTCTCTGCCAAACTCATTTTCTTTTCCTTCAGACACTCCTCTACTGACTCGATTCACTTTTGCTTCGGTCTCCCAGCCGGTCGATTATCAGCACACTTAGTACTATACATCCTCTTAGTCAACCGACTATCATCTATCCAGTCCATATGACCAAACTATATTAATACAGTCATTTATGCCTTCTTTACACCACACAACTCCCTAACACATTCATTTGTCATTTTATCAATTCTTTTCACACCTAACGCGCCCCTATGGGTATCCATCTGAACAGATTACAACTTAGATCTATACCCTCTTATTCCATACCATAATTTCACTATTGTACATTAACACCGGTGACAGCATACCCTCATGCAGAACCCTACCGCACTGTAGATTTAGTCCCTTTGCATTCACCAAGGATTTAATTGTACCATTCATCTTCCTACCATTTACAACTTTACTACTATGCTCTGCATCATCCTTTCCCTTTTCATCTAATATATAGCCTAGATATTTAAATTCAGATACTTGTTCCAATTCCTCACCATCCAACATGATTTCACATCGCGGACTCTCCTCACTCACTACCACCACCTTACTCTTATCTACATTTCCTTTTAAAGCCCCTTTTACACACCCAGCCAAAACCCTTTACCAATCTTCTCAAACTTTCTTCAGATTCACCGCACAAAACCGTACAATAAGTAGGGCACCCCTCCACTCTCTTCCATTCTACATCAGTCTTACATCTTCCCCTGACACCCTTACCTCTAATTCTTTCATTACCCCATCCATTTCCAAATTGAATAGCTATAGAGACATAACACATCCCAGCCTCACTCCACTATTAAATACATTTAACTATTCACGTTCCACTCCATTTATTCTAACACACGCTTCATTGCGACTTCCCTTTGTGTTTGAGCTACTTTCTTACTGTCGAAACCATGCACGCCCAAACCATGACATTTCCATCTTGGTGCTTTACTGTAAGAGCCTCACAAACTGTGTATTACGTTCGCTCGCTCGGCCAGAGGTTCCAATGTTTTCATTTATTTAAAAATAAATTTACACATTAAATAAGATTTATTAATTATTATACTGTTAACGTATTATTACATACGAGTTTATTTTGAATATTATTATTATTATTATTATTATTATAATTATTATTATTATTATTAGTATTAGTAGTAGTTATTATTATTATTATTAGTAGTAGTAGTAGTAGTAGTTGTAGACCTCTTTCAAACGTCTTTTTGTGAACTACCAATGACGTTTTGATTGAACTCTCAAATCAAATGTCATTGACGTTTTATTTAGTACTTGTCGTTGTAACGAACGATCCTGTTTCGTTTGATTTGCGTTTTAATCGTATTTCAAGCATCGATTTTACTTCCCATATGTTTCTTCAACATGTTTTATTGTCATTTATATAATTCACTGTTAAATATTAATTGAAATTGTTACGAGATATCAACATGTAATAATTGCCTAATGTCTGAAAGGATTTGTGTTCGTATACGCTCGACTTCACTTGATGTTTTGTTTTCAGGCATGAACATTTAATAAATTATTTTAATTATTTAAAAGTTAAATGTAACTACAAAAATCGTACTTCATATACAAACAACTATTCAGAAGGCTATCCCAAATTAGGCTAGTCCTAGGAAAGTAAAAAATGTGTTTACCATATTTATCATCTCAAATTGAGCTAGTCCTAGGATTTTTTTTTTTTATGTTTTTTTGTTTACCATGTCACTCATTTAGGTGCAACAATGATTGATATTTGATACAATTTGAAAATAACTCCCCTTCTCCCCACGAGTTACTACGGAGAGATTGACAATGATGTGTACTTTTAACTGCAAGAGTTACATATCCCAACTTTCAAACCCCCCCCACACACACACACACACACACGAGAGAGCGTTACTGTATCTATAATTGCACTGTATTTTGTATAACAATTTGAAACTAAATATAATATCCCCTAATAAGAAAAGACAATTTTTGAGTTAAAACAACTTAGAAAATCCCCTCATAAGAAAAGACAATTTTTGAGTTACGACGTCTTTGTATCATCAAGTCAGCGAATTAATTATAAATATATTTATAATAATTAAAATTTAAGACTACCGTGTTAAAAGCTTATGTATTTAAATAGATCAGAGTGAGATTCCAAAATTAGATTTTCAATTATATGTGATATATTTTTATATTCTTTGACGCTATATTTAGTTAAAATTAGTGTAATCAGACACGCACACACACGCCCACAGCCCCACACATATATATATTAGCACACACAAACCTCCTCTCTCTTTTTTGAACTTCTAAATGCAAATAGAAACAAAAATAAATTCGTTATAATAGGTTATTCGTGATAAAGAGTGAAGTCTTTATTGTAAGACTACACGATATATATATATTATATAGTATATATTATATATATATATATATATAATATATTATATATTATATAGATAATATATATATATATATATAATATTATATATATTAAATTATATATATTCCCTTATATTAAAATATAGTGAATAGTGATGAACAGTAGTAAAATGTACAGTAAATTTTGTGTGGATGAAATATAGCGTTAGTAGAAAATAATAATAAAAATAAATAAATAAAATAATAATAATAAAATAATATAGTAATAATTATTATATAAATAATAGTGATAATATAATTTTGATAACCGGTAATAAAATATAATGGATGATCGATTTTGATTATCGTGAAAATAATAGGATATATGATATATATATATATATAATATATATATATTATATATATATATATATAATATATATATATAATATAATATTATTTATATATAATAATATCTGTATATGTATTACGTGTATGTGTATATATTTATGTATATGTATTTTTTATAGATATTTATTTATATAAAGCCCCGAGTAGTCAGTTGCTAGAGCACTCGCCCAAACCCAAAGCGAGAGTCCAACAGTTTTAGGTCCCAGGTTCGCAAACTGTTGGTGGGGAGAATGTGAGCTACTTCTCCTGTTCTCCTGCTCAGACGTTTAAAATAGATTTACACACACTCCTTGATTAGGTCTCTGCCCGTGAGCGATGGTGTCAACTGTGTATATATATATATATATATATATATAATTTATATATATATATATATATTATCATAGAAATAAATATATATATATATAGTATATATATATATTGTTTAATTTATCAAGTCATATCAAACCGGAAATTAAATTGCCATTTTATAAACATTGTGTTTATTTTATTTTATTTTGTATTTTTATTTTGGGAATTTTGCCATATTTATTATTATTTTTTTCTTCAAAAATGTCATAATTAATTTACAATTCAGTTGCAAAATGGATTTTTTTTTTAAAATGTGAATTATAATATTGGAAAACTTTTGATATGTAACGTAAAAGCGACGTCGCTTTTACGTCCCTTTGCGAGTTGGACGACATCGTACGTATTAGGAACATAAAATACGGTCCCTGGGATTGGGAAAATGGTAGCTCTCAGCGAACGAACACATTGCGAATCATTGCGACTCCATGGTACTGAGTATTGACGTATTCAAAACGACATCCTGCAACGTAGTCACGGGTAACTTGCATCACGTGTTTTAACGACTCTATTTTGATGTAAAACTTTTGTGTGTGGTTATATATAATATAATATATATAATATATAATATATAGTATATAATAAATATATATATATATATAGATATATATATATATATATATATATTAATAGGGGCGGTGTTAGGTGTCAGAAGAATTGATTTAAAATGAGGAATGAATGTATTAGAGAGTTATGTGGTGTGAGAAAGGGGTAAATGAGAGAGAATAAATGAAAGTTACGTTGAGATGGTTTGGTTATGTGGAAAGGAAAGGTTGAATGATAGTCAGTTGGTTTTAAAAGCGGAATTGTTATTTATGGTGAGTGTGTTTTTGAATCATTACCGGCTTGGGAGACCGAAAGAAAAAAATGGAAGTTGAATCAGTAAAGAATGTCTGGAGGAGAGAAATGTGAGTTTGCAGAGGCGAGAAATAAAGGTGCATAATAGGATTTCAATGGATATCTTTTGTTGAAAGGGGGTATGGGGTTGTGGAACCAACTGGGTCGGTGATTTTTTGGACTCTTGACTATATGCCATAGTGAAAGTCAACTTCTAGGGTGGATTTTCTGACTGCGAACGAAGTTCTTTCACTTAGTAGGTATAGAGGGGGCGCGTTAAGCTGGCTTTCTTTTTCGAAAACTTTATGTCAAAACTCTTTCGCAATCTTACTTTTAGGTTTTTCCGCTGCATGTTCACGCGCCTTACCCCAGTCTTGGGGGGAAAAAAAAGGTAGATGATATATATATATATGTATATATATTATATATATAGTATATATATATATATATATATATATTAATATAATATATATATATAATATATATATATATATTCAAGTTAACTTTACGACTATTCAAATAATTTATAAACAAATTAAAGTTATTTGAAATTATCCTGTATAAAAAACGACAGAACTTCAAAGTTCGAGGGACAGAAAATAATTATCTATGGAAAATAACAAGTTAAATAGATAATTTATAATCATAATACTGATCGATGTAGACTGCTAGAGCTTTTGAACAGGAGCTGTAAGAAATGCGTGTGTCCTCAAGTTAAACAGAAAATGTTTGGACATCTGGAAAACTGCATTCTTCATCTATCATCATCACTAACATCGTATCCTCCTAAAATTATATATAAATGTCAGTAACTAAAGTCCTTTTGCAAATTTTTGTTTAAAAAATAATAAAATAAACCTCTAATAATAAAGTAAAACTCTAATGGCTGGTTTAGTCGTTTTAATTCATAAATAAATGTTAAATTTTATTACTGGCAAATAACAATCTACAAAATGTTTACATCCATAAACCTAAAAAACAGCATATTCCTAAAATTTAAACATCGACGAGCATAGAATGAAACCAATGGCTGTTAAAAAGAGTCATACAAATCAAAACTTAAGAAAGTGAATTACAGTATGTTCACTAATCTCTCTTATTTCACTGTATGTTCACTAATCTCTTACTATTTCGCTAAGTTCATTATACTCCTATTCCTTGACGGCTTTCAACGCCTAGATATAATAAATACATCAGTCATCAGACACTCAATTTGCTTTATGTGCATTACTAAAATCAACAAATTCAGTCAAAACGCATTCTTAAGAAACAACTAAAATTTTAAGACTAAATAAATCTGAAAACGATCTATTCCTGACATTTTTATAAATAGTATCATTGCCTGAGGAAAATTTTCTCCTTTACGATTAAAAAGTAAATTTCTAAACTAAAGTTAAAATTTTAATTTTACCTCATACTTTAATTTATCTCAGTACATTAAATTAACTTTTAATATACCTTTAATTACCCCTTTCTTCACACCACACAACTCTCTAATATGTTCATCCCTCATTTTATCAATTCTTATCACACCTAAGTTTGTCCATCTGAACACATTGTACTTTAGATCTATACCTCTTATTCCAGATGATAGTCTCACTACTATCCATTAACACAGGAAACAACATACCCTCATGTAAGACCCTAGCGCACTCAAGATTTAGCCACCTTCCTGCCACTCACAACTTTCCTACTATAATCCTTCCTACCACTCACAACTTTACTACACTCTGCATCATCCTTCCCTTTTCATCCAACATATATCCTAAATATTTAAACTGAGGGACTTGTTTCCAGCTCTCGACATTCTACACATAACCTTTAAAAACGAGCCACTATCCTTCACTCACCAATCATAATCTTACTATCAACGTTTATTATTTTTTTTACACATACTCCTAAGATTATCCATCTGGACTGCCTGCAACTTAGATCTATACTTCGCATTTCCTTACTATACAATAAAAAAGCTAACAGCATACCCTCATGCAGAACCCTAATGCAATCTAACATTTAAACCCTTTGCATTCACCAATGGTTTCATTGCTCCACTAACTTTTCTACTACGCTTAGCATTTTCTTTTTGTCCAACATGTATCCTAAATATTTAAACTCAGAAACTTGTTCCAATTACTTAAGATGAAACAAGATTTCACCCAGCGTCCCTCTTCACCACCTATCACTATCACCTTACTCTTATCCACATTCACTTTCAAAACCCTTCCTTTACCAACACCCACCGAATAGAGAATATATAGTATATAGTATATATATTTATATATAGTATATTATATATATATAAATATATATATATATATATATATATATAGAATATAATATATATTATACATTAGGTATAATTAGGAATGTGAAATGGGCAGAAGTGGCTGAGCCAATTAAAATTTTGTGGATGTTGAAGACTAAGTCTGGGGTGTCGTTAGGGGGTCTTACATGGAGGTATGTTGTTACCGTGTGTAATGATAGTGTGAGCCTATGCTCTGGAATAAGAGGGTAGATCTAAAGTACAATGTGTTCAGATGAGAGAATCTTAGCGGGCGTGATAGGTGTGAGAGAATGATAAAATGAGAATGAAGCAATTTTAGGAGTTGTTGTTGGGTGTGAAGAAAAGCAGTAAATAGAGAATAAATGAAAGTACGTTGAAATGGTTTTTTCATGTGAAAGGATGGATGACAGTTGATTGGTTAACGGATGTATAGTGGTCAGGTGTTGGGAATCGAATGCTGGAGACAGAAGAAAAAGGGATTGCAGTAAGTAAAGAAAATGCCTGCAGGAATGTGAATTTGGCAGAGGCGAGAAGGAAGGTGCTATAGGGAGTGAATTGGCAGGGTTTTTGAGGAGGTATGGTCGTGGGACTGGCCCAATAAATAAATCCTACATTGACGAGATGCCAGTAGTAGGATCCGTCGGGGTCCCATGAAGCTCTAGGATGGCGGATTTTGTTTCTGACGCGATGACATCCTCACAAATGTATAACAGGGCGGTTAAGGAATGGGCTTTCTTTTCGACTTGCATCATGACTCTTCTACTACTTTTCTGTTTCTGGTCGCATGTGTCACACGTTATCCCAGTCTTGGGAGAGAAGGTGGGTATATAAATAATATATAATATATATATATATATATATATTTAGTATATATATATATATAATATATATATATATATATATATATATATATATGATATATATATATAAAAAACAACCCCTAAAGTTTTTTCACCCTTCTGTGAATCGAACCTGTACCCTAGCAGAGTACGCCGCATTGTTTGACCCACCGCCACGATGCGGCTAAAGAGAACACAATACTTCCTATGGTCCAAATAGGGCATGCCGCGCTCTTCCCGCTCAAACTCGGGGGAGGGGGCAAACAGGGTACAGCACAAGGTGGTTAATAATACAACAGAACAGGGGGTCAAGATGTACATAAGAATTGCAATAACCTGCAATCAAATTTGTATTGAAAAACACCCCTTTAGTATTTTCACCCTGCTGGGATCGAACCTGGACCCTAGCAGATGTACGCGTATGTGTTTGACCACCACTCCACGATGAGCTAAAAGGACACAAGAATATTTTCTATGGCCAAAATAGGGCATGTCGGGCTCTTCCCGCTCACACTAGGGGGGGAGGCCAAACAGGGTACCGCACAAGGTGAATAATAATACAACAGAACCGGGGGTCAAGATGTACATAAGAATTGCAATAACCTGTAATCATATTTGTATTGTGTACATCTTGACCCCTGGTTCTGTTGTATTATTATTCACAATGTGCGGTACCTGTTTGCCCCCCCCCCGAGTGTGAGCGTAAAGAGCGCGGCATGCCATATTTAGAACATAGGAAGTATTGTCGTGCTCTTCTTTTAGCTCATCGTGGCGTTGTGGTTAAACACATACGCGTATATCTGCTAGGGTCCAGGTTCGATTTCCAGCAGGATGAAAATACTTTAGGGGTCTTTTTCAATACAAATTTGATTGCAGGTTATTGCAATTCTTATTTACATCTTGACCCCCGGTTCTGTTGTATTATTAACCACCTTGTTCGGTACCCTGTTTGGCCCCCCCGAGTGTGAGCGGGAAGAGCGCGGCGTGCCCGATTTGGACCATAGGAAGTATTGTCGTGTTCTTCTTTTTGTTCATCGTTGCGTGGTGGTCAAACACATACGCGTACATCTGCTATGGTCCAGGTTCGATTCCAGCAGGGTGAAATACTTTGATTGCAAGGGATTGCAATTCTTATATATATTATATTATATAATATATATATATATATAATATATATATATATATAATATATAATATATATAGTATTAATATATAATATATATATATATAATATATATATATATATATATATTGGAACAGTGGTTGACAATGAACAGAATCCTTAATAACATTACTCACACTAAATAAAAGAGAATCAAATATACACCCAACAATTTACTTTTTTGGGTAATTGACTCCCTCTGAATAAGCAACCTACCATTTTAGGCTTGGACTTTCGACACACACACACACAGATATATGACATTCAATCCCCCACAAACAATATTACATTCAAAGTCACAACATAAATTAACACAATTAAAAGTACTAACAGGAACCAAAGTTGGCTACCACAAGGTAACGAACTTATAGTATACAGACAATATCTTCGCCTCTCTCTAAATTAAGCATCAACCGCCTGGGCCCCCACAATTTCAAAAACTAACATTAAAAAACTAAAAATTGTTCAAAATAGAGCCCTCAGGATAATAACCGGTTGCCCCCCTTCAACACCTATACATCACCTTCTGACTGAAACAAAACTCCTCCCTATAAGGGTCCCATCTTGACATCTTACAGTAAATTACTCTCAACAGAGCACCCCCTACATCTAGCACTAAAACAACCACCTGCATCCAGAAAGAAAAAAACTACACCAGAAACACAATCATACTCAATTAACTCAAGAAACAATCTCCAAATACCAAAACAATACCATACTCCAAACACGTATACCCGAGATCTCCAACACGAAACAAATTATGCACCGCCAAACACGGGTAATGCTGTCGCTGTTCCACTCCACCATAGGCACAACCCCTTCCTTCAGAAGTACAAGTTTGACTATTTCAGCGATCCTACTCCCTACTATAAAAATGCTTGAAAGTAACTTCGCATATATTTGCTCTCTCATCGTCAGTAGTTTCGACCTTTCTTTTCTTGGGAAGTAGTTAGTATTCAACTTCTTAAAACATGTTTTTGTATCTATAGATGTGAAAAAGGTTTCTTTTTTGAAAAATGACAATTTTTTTCCTAAAGTAGGTAATATGTTTCCTATAATATAAATATTAAATTAAATTAATTTTTGAGTAGACATTAGGACTTTACTGGAAAATAACAAGAAAATAAAATATAGATCAAATCAATTGAAAAATAAATTTTCCTTTTCACACTAACATTCTATAAATATTATCATGTTTATATTATAATTTTTTTTAAAACTTTGATTATTATGAATAAATATTTAAAGAACTCCTACAACTGTACAAAAACTGACTGCTTACCAACTTAATAGCTGATTGATGAGAAATATTGAATGTTTCATTAATGAGTAGTGAAAAAGTCTGTCAGAACATACATATCATCGCCAGAAACATTTTGTAATTTTCCATCAGATTCAATGAGCTGTAGAGCTTGTGCTCTCGCTTCTTACATTTATGATTTTTTTGGTAAAACATCCTGAATTCAGATTATATATTATATAATATATATATATATAAATATATTATTATATATATAATATAATATATATATATATATATATATATATATATATATTATATATATATATATATATATATATATAATATATATTATATTAATACTGTTAAAATATATATATATATTATATTATATATATATATATTATATATATATATATAATATATATATATAGTTATAATATATATATATATATATATATATATATATATATATATATATATGCAATGTTGGTTAGTCATAGGAAAGCATAGCAGCATGACTGGGAGACCATCATTCATCAATTCGAATCCCAGTTTCTATGATACACCACACACACCAAAAAAAAAAATATCTTTTTTACTAACATCAAGATTCTAATACAATGCTGTTTTATTTGTAGGGTGTAGCTCGAATTTGAATCTACTGTTCTACTGTTGATTTATCATTCAATATGAGCTATAGTGGTATAAGCTCCTCACTGACTCTATTTCCCAATCTATACGGTCAGACAAGCATGTAACTGAACTTTCAACCTTGAATTATACTGTCTGCTGAGGTGGGCTATGAACCACCTCACATATTTTATTTTTGTTCAGCATCAACATAACTAAATATATATAATATATATATTATATATATATAGTATATTATATATAAAATATATATATATTAATATATATATATATATATATATATATTATAATATATTATGAGGATAATATATATATATATATATATATATATTATATATATATATATATATATATAATATATATTATTATATATATATATAATATATATAAATATATATATAATATATATATATAAATATATATATATATATATATATTATATATTACCGGTGATTGAAATAATAAAGTAATCTTGTACAACAAATGATGAGGCTCCGTTACTAGACATTCATTTGTTTAAGATTTTCTAGTTTATTCATGAATTTCACTTGAGGTCCTATTCCTTTCACAATTTTTGAAAGTTAACTAAAAATGCATCTTCTTCAATACCTTCCCCTGATAAGAAAAGAGAACAAAATAGGACTACTTAATTAATGAGTTAAAAGTAAATTAAATGGAAAAATAAATTGCCCTATATTTTATTGCTAAGATTTTTTCATTACTCCTATAAATATTAGTTTTAAATAAAAAAAACTTAAATCAAACTTTCTTTGGTATGAAATGCGGTACTTTACCACATTTCAGATACTAGAAATTTTAATAAATAATAAATATTTTAAATAAACAAGCAGAGATATACTGAGACAATGAATTAAAAAAAAAGATTATATTTCCTATTTTGTTTTCATTCCAATTTGTAAATATTTTGTCAATTAACATTTTAGAAAAATTTCAATTATTAAATTTAATATGTAAAGTGTAAAAATTAAATACTCTATATCTTTTGCATTGGTTTGTAGACGATTTATTTGAATGGAAAATTAAAATCTCTTTTACACTACTACTACTATTATATTATCTATATAACAAGCTGAGAAAAATATTAACTTTATGAATTTAAAAGAAAGTAATCAAAGAAGTTTGTTACTTGTATGATGTTAAGAAATTAAATTACCGTAGTTTGTGATTTCTATTTTATAAACAAAAATATAAATCTTTTAGCAGCTTAAAGCCTTAAACTATAATGTGGAAATATTGCTTTATTTAACTATTATACAGAAATAACCATTTTCCCATAACACAATGCTTCAGTCTACACAAAGATGTTACACCTTCATTTACTGTGATTAGTTGGTTACATTTTTATGATTTTTTATAATGCAAATATTTTAGAAGTGCACATATGCAATATACTAAAAATTTTAGTAAAGCACTTGATAAAGTTTCCCCATGTATAAGTTATCATAATATGGAATAGGTGAAGTCTATTCTAACTTGATAAAAAATTGAATAAGTAACAGAAAGCCATGTGTAATGGTTAAAAATCTTTGATCTGAGTTGGGCCCACCTTTGTTCCTAATATATATAAAAGGCTTGAACAAAGAAATAAAACAAAACTGCTGTTTGCTGTTGACACTAAACTAGTTACTTTAGTTGTAAATTTTGAGGATTGTATGAAAATTCAATATAGGCTAATCTATATAAGCTTCTTGGTTGGGCAGATAAATACCAAAAGAATTTCAATAGCAAAGAGTGTAAATAAAGTACTTTTTGTTGAAAACTCAAATAAGGATTTTAGTTATATGAGTAGGAGGTGGCTGGAGTCTGTTGATAAAAAAAATGGATTTAGGTGGGGTTATTAGTAGTAATTTGAAAGTATCAGAGGAATGCTTAGAATCTAGAAATGTTAGGAATTATTAACCATAATGTTACCTGTAGGCAATAGTAAAGGATAATGATAAAACACTATGAAAGTTATGTTAGGCCATTAATTGAATACTGTGCACAAGTTTGGATCTACCTAGGTAAGGTCATTTCCATACTGGAAGCAGTACCAGCGCAGGGCAACAAGAATGATTTTGGGTTTGGAAAATAGGTTATAGGGCAAAATTTAAGGAGCTGGATATGATTTCTTAGAGGTGATTTGATTGAGAATAATAATAAAAAATTAATCTATTAATAATGTTGGGGAATGCAAGTTTTTCAAAACCAGACCATGATTGAACTAGGGGTTACCATAAGAAAATAAAAAGAAATTGTCTTAATTAAAGGAAACATTTCTTTGTAATATCTAGTCAGTTTTTTAATTATATATATATATATATTATATATATATATATTATTATATACTATATATATAATATATATATATATTATATATATATATATATATATATATATATATAATATATAATAGTATATATATTAGCCTGGTATATTTAGAAATATTGATAATTATTAATTTTGGTTATTTATTGCCATAAGAAAAAAAAAAAAATTTAATAGTGCTACACCATACACGTGGGGTGTAAAATAGGATAAAAAAAATGATCTTTATAATGAATGATCCCCCAAATATTTTGAACAGCTATAACATTTTTTTAAAGGACTCTGGAATAAAAATGCATAGAAGCAATATAGTACCAACTATTTTCTATTCAATTTGGTGAAAGTTCCAAGGCTCTATCATAAATGGAACCAAAGTTATGAAAATTGGAAAAAGTGGGGGTTCCACAAAAGTGTCAAATAGAGGCAGGGGCTGGGTCAAAACTCTGCACCCAAATTAAATTTTGAAAAATGGATTTCATTTTTTTTTAGCATAAATTCACTATGAATAAAATTTTTAGCAAAATTTGAAGGGGTGTGATTACAACCTTTGCTCTATCATAAATGGAACCAAAGTTATGAAAATTGGAAAAAGTGGGGGTTCCACAAAAGTGTCAAATAGAGGCAGGGGCTGGGTCAAAACTCTGCACCCAAATTAAATTTTGAAAAATGGATTTCATTTTTTTTTAGCATAAATTCACTATGAATAAAATTTTTAGCAAAATTTGAAGGGGTGTGATTACAACCTTTGCATGATTTGTCAGAGATTGCTCCATATATATATATATATATATATATAGAACTTATGATTTATATATATATTATATATATATATATATATATATATATATAGATATATATATATATATATATATATATATATATATGGATAAACTTAAGATTCTTTCTGACCTATCGATATTTAACTTACAAATATCGAGGAAACCCATTTGGGAATAAGATAGATTTTTAACATGGTTTATACTCATTTTGGGAAATATTAGAACATTTGAAAGGAAAATAAACTAAGATTTTTAAAATGGTTAATACTCATTTATAAGTGTTTACGGGCTTTGCCCTACGGATTATTTTGTAATATTGATAATATTACATCAGAAATAAAAGAAACCTGTTATGAAACATGATCTTTTGTTAACAATAGTGTAGGAATTTTGGATGAGAGAGGTCTTGCTATAATATTATTTATTTTTTTAATTTCTATTAAAGTTAAATCACATTAAAAAAAAAAAAAAAAAAAAGAAAAAAAAATATATACTATATAAAAAAAACAAAAACCAAAATTAAAAATCTGATTTTTGGAGCAAAAAAAATTAATTCCTTAAACTAAAAGTTGAATTTCATATCAATTGATTTTATCCGTACCCATCACAGTTAAAAATATGATAAATTTATATATAATTATATATATATAATATATTATATATTATATATAATATATATATATATATATATATATTATTTTTGTACTTTTTACTTTATATATATATAATATATATATATATATATTTATATTGTAGAGTTTCACTTCTACGATAAGTAAAAGAACGATTTTGTTATTATTTCAGCATTAACTTTTAGACTGTCTCCAGTTTTCTTCAACGTCTTTTGTGATTGAATCAGTAATTTATCAACTCTTCAACTCTTACATGTTTATAGAATTCCTATAAAGGTCTGTAAAAGGAATTTTTGAAATGATATTTTTTTTCAAGTTACTTATTTAATGGATACGATTTACGTGAGTATTATTTATTTTATAGGATAGACGTCTTACACTCTAAGAATCCTCAAGATAGTCAGCTTGTCAGTTCTTTGTCGTCGTGAGATACGACCATCTTTATTCCTAATTTGCACTGTCTTGAGGTATTTAAACCACCGTTAACACTTTTCCTATCTTTTGTTTTACACATATGCTAAATACAGTTTTTTTTGTAAAGTAACTAATGTTAGGTTATGTGTTTTTGTTTTTAGGATCGGGATTAGGATTGGGACCCAAACTTTCCTTACTCCCCAAGTTGCATTGTCTTTAGAATTGGGATGTGGGACCAATGATTTTTATGCATTGCTGCTTTAACCACAACACTGAACCCCTTTGTTTGAACGCTTATCTTTCCCTTTGGGCACAGCACCCATTTGCATTAGTGCCTTTTGCATTGAAGTACAACGATAACGTGTTTACTGAACTTTCTCTTCTTTTTGCAACACCTCATAATAATCAATGTACCTGAAATAAGTGCATAAGTCATTACTGTAATAAATTACTTTGTATTGTAAAATTGAAAGTGGGAAAGCTAAAAAGAAATATTAACATACAATAGATGATGTATACAAACTGTTTTTTTGTTGTGAAGACCTTTAATTCAGTGAACGGAAATTTATTTTTCTGAATTAAATAATTGAATAAATAAATAAACAAAACTATAGTGAGTGATCCCGTTAAAACATTAAGATAATAAAAGTGTATGGGAATAATTATAAAAATACTCTATGAACATTAAATTATACCTACATTTTTAATCTTATCTAAGTATCGGCAGTGATCACTAATTAATTTATTTGATTTAAAAATAATTCTGACATTGTTTCTTTATAATATTTAATTAGGTTTACGGATTTATTTCTTGTGTATTTTTTTAAATGATAACTGTATCAATATTCGATACAGTATTGGTATTGGTATCGGCTATAAAAAATCCACCCAAAAGCATATTTTGCTTAGCTTCCTTAACAAAAATCCACCCTAAAAGCATACCTTGCTTTACTAGTAAAGTTGTATGTAGTAGAGGATTGTCTGTGTCCTTGCAGCCTGATATATATATATATAAGGATTGTCTGTGTCCTTGCAGCCTGATATATATATATATATATATATATAAAAAACTTAGTATTAGGGTCTTACCCATCCTTATGTATTATAAGGATGGCTAATAAATTCTAATTGTATATTTATCTAAAAATTATATAAACTATTATGTGTAAAATATATTAATAATTAAAAACGAAAAAGCACACTCTCTTACCTATATTCCCTGTCTATGTTTTTTTTTGTTTTTTTTTGCTTATTTGCAAGGCTAAATAAAAAGTTAAAAGGTCTTATAAAATTAAAGGTAAATATCAAATACTTCCCTCTGATATTTTATGCTACTGGCACATTTTTTTATTCTTGTTATTAATTCTGCTTTGTTTTTTTTTCATGTTTGCTTGTCTCAATGTTGGAGCTGGAACCTTCGCTTCTGTTAAAGAAATTCTTACACGCCTTTTAATCATTCTTTGCCTGACGTTTGTTTTTGCATGATACTCGCGGAGAGATTAACTTTAAGAATAGAGGAAGATTGTTTGGAAAAGGAACGGTAGGTCGTCATTGCAACTTTATTTAATGTTTGTGTGGCATTCTATTAATTTAATACCTTATCTTCCATTGCATTTGCTTGAACCTAGCCCTAAACATATACACAATAATTTTTCCCTTGGAAGCTGCATCCTTATTTACATACCCAACAAACACCCACACTAAATTGGTAGCAGAGCGTAGTTGCTTTGACTACCTTGCTACCTTTTCCTTACTTTTTCTTTGACTTTCTCGGTTTTCTATCTTTTTTCAAAATTTTATCAGGTTCTAACTCCAGGTGCTATTACGTTGAGAATCCAGTTCCTTTATCATCGGTTCGTCCTTTTATTGTCATCGGTCTCCTTTACTATCTAGTATACATTACAGTTCTCTTACATTCTTACACATATACCACTTAAATAATACAATATGGCAGAAAACGTGGGTATTAATGAGAATGGAGAAGTAAATGAATTGGGAGATATTGATGTGGAAGGATTGAATTTGGGAGATGTGGAAATTTCGGATGAGATAAAGCAAATAATAGCAAGCGAAGTGGAACAAAATAAATTACAACCGAGGTCGGTAAGACCGAAACCTACCACACTTTCAACAACTATTCCTACGGTTATACCGTCTACACAAAACAACCCTTTAGAACAAATTTCTACAAGAAACAACCCTTTAGGTGGTGAAATCACCAAACAACAACTAACTCAACAAATGGCTGAAGGACAAAGGTTGATGGAAAGAATGGCGGGATTGCCACCTCCACAATGGAATTTTCCACCTATGTCAACACTTCAACAGGGATCACAAGACAGCCTCTGTCCCCTTTACATCAAATGAGAATGTAGCATCGTCATTGACAAATCAAACACAATCACAATCTGATGTAACAGATGGAGATTGGTTGAAAGCAATTTATCTACAAAACCAGCAAATGATAATGGCTCTTTCTAAAGTAGTCTTGCTATTAGAGGGATTTATACCCCATCAATCAACTAAAATGATTCCTATAGGGAAATATTCATTAGAAAATGGGGAGCCTTTTCCCCAGTTCTTACAACGTTTTGAAGAATATGCGAGAATAACATATCCACGATCAACATCGGAAGGTTGGAGAACACATCTGGGTTCATACTTGGAGGGGGATATGAAAGACGTATACGAGTTACTAATGAAGAACAATGCAGGGTATACTGTTATAAGAACACAACTTATTGAATGGTTTTCTGACTATTTACGGAAGAAGGTTAAAACCCATCTTAATAACTTTAATGAAGCGAAAATTCTTTCCCATGAAACGATACCCTTGTATGCTCTTAGGTTACAGGGTTTAGCCGAGATGGGATTCCCGGGTTCAGATGTGAAAAATATGAAAATGGTGCGCGAAAAACTAATAAATAGTACGCCATTGCAAGTACAACAACTAATACAAGCATCCATTACTGTATGTGAAATTGCTTTGGCGGGAGTTCCAATGAGTTGGGAAGCATTAGTCAAAATAATCTCGCAACACTATAATAGTTACAAAAATAACGGACAGATGTCAGCATCTGCAACTCCACAAATACCATCTCAAGAGATTATTCCAGAACCATATTCACCTGAGGTGATTGATATTTCTAATGTGCAAACACATCCAAATTCACTACCACCCTTACCTATACAAACCCAAGAATATTACAATCAACAACAAAATATCGTACCCCGGGGATATCTAACCTATCCGGGCTATGAACCGCCTATGCAATATCAACAAGTATCTCAACAACAATATGTTGTACCAACATTCGCACAAGTGGTCGCCAAACCACCAATGCCTCCACCGACTATGAATAATAACCCAAGAGGTAGTGTCCTTCCAAACTCACCTCGCCAAAATAGGACTTTTTATCCATCTAAGAAAGGTCAAAATTCCCCTAGGAAAGGGCGTCAGCAACAATCACAAAATAACCGCCAACAACAACAACAAAATCAACCCTCTCAACAAACAACATCACAACAACCTCAACAATCTACTTCATATTCATCAACACAACAACCATGGTGGGCCGGAAATAACATTTCTTGTAAGTATTGTAAAACACCAGGACACCATGTTAAAGATTGTCCATCGAGGCCTTATTGCCAATTTTGCGGTAAGAGGGGGCACGTCTATGAAGAGTGTTATGCCGAAAAGAATCAATGTATACGGTGTAAAGAACATGGACATATAGTGCAAAATTGTCCACAAATGACCGAAAAACAAGTTAGATGTGACTCTACTTTACGATGTCCTTATTGTCAAGGAAGTCACTTGGGCATGAATTGTCCACAGAGAACCCCTAAACGTTCAAAAAACTAACTCGCTCTGTGGGAAATGACCCACCCACAGAGCCAGAAGAACAACCTAAACAACAGCGTCAGAAAAAGCGTCGAACGTCAATTAAAGGGTCACAGTTGCCACTACCTCAACCATCTATGTTTGACGAAATTGAAAATTCAACAGTAGAACCTATAGAGGAATTATTACAGGTTGAGGTTTCTAAATGCTCAACAGATATATTTGATCCTTTTAAACCTTCAGTTGAAATTGAGGAGATCGATTCTCAAATAATAGAAAACTCATTAATCAAGCATGATTCTACTGTCCTTAAGGGATCAGTTAATCCTGATAATCTTACACTTACTTCACTTACTAATTTACTCCAGCCGGAGTCTACATTAACTATGCCTATGAAAGGCCCTTGCATTAATCTAAAAAACTTATCCACATCATCACCAGCTACTCTAGTTATAGGGGTCATAATAGATGACTCCCAACAAACACAGTTAATAGACGCTCTTGTAGATACAGGGGCCTCAGTTAGTATTATAACACAAAGAACTTATAACCTTTTAGATCCTAATAAATATCCTATACAGCCTACTGAATATGTTAGTATTCGTGGCATCGGTGATGTCATTTTTGGAGTTTTGGGGGCTGTCACACTATCATTGCATCTTTCTAATGATTATAGAACACAGTCTAGGGACTTTGTGATAGTTCCGGATGAGGTAGTATGTTACGGAGTAGTAATTGGGTATGATCTCTTACAATCGGAAAATATTTTGCCAGACTTGGCCAATAAAGAACTAATAACTAGACATGATAATGTCTTGACCATTATTGCAAAAGATATAAGAACAGCAGAGGGACAAGAACATGCTGCTAAATTAGATCAAGATGTATCAATTCCACCCAATAAAGGGGTTAACGTAGCTATAAAACCGGAAGAAATATTAAGAAATAAAGACTTAACTGGCGAAACACTACTATTATTTACTCCAAATGATAAAAATCACTTTGTGATGGACCATGCGGTCATATCTTATAAATTTAACACTCCAGTAGTGCTACCTTGTTATAATAATTCAAGTAATATAATTAAACTTAAAATAGGTTACCCACTTGGGTCCTTTTCCGTACTTACTATTAGTCCTATTAAATCAGTTCCTATAAACATGGTCGAAATCACCCAAAAACCTCAAGATACATACCAGGAATGGACATCTGAGAATCTCGAAAAAGCTTTTCAGCTTGATTCAACAGACTTAACTCGGGAACAAAAAGATCAATTAATACAACTCTTACTTCAATATCCAACTGCTTTAAGCCTAGCAGATACAGATGTAGGGTGCACCTCTGTTCTGAAACACTCAATCGAAACTTATATAGATACTCCTATATGCGAACCTGTTCGAAGATTGCAAGGTCCTATTTTATATGAAGTGGAGGAAGTGTGCAGAAAACTCGAAGCTGAAGGCATCATCAGGCAATCTTTCTCTCCTTACTCAGCACCGGTAGTACCCATCAGAAAACCCGATGGGGCTATGCGGTTATGCATAGATTATCGAAAACTAAATTCTGTTACAAAGGGAGATTCCTTTCCCATTCCTAATCTGACAGATACCCTCTTTAGCCTTCAAGGCAAGGAATATTTTTCGACTATCGACCTTATAAAGGGGTACTATCAGGTTGAAATGGCGGAGGACAGCATCGAGAAGACGGCTTTCTCAACCCCATTATCCCATTGGGAATTTCTCAGAATGCCCTTTGGCGTGAAAAACGGACCAGCCACGTTCCAGAGAGCCATGCACTTGATATTAAGTCATCTTTCACCGGAAGAAGTCAGGGTTTATCTGGACGATGTGCTTATCATCACTAAAACCTTTGAGGAACATTTGGCAGTATTAGAAAGGGTTCTTATTGCATTCAAAGATAACGGCTTCAAACTAAAACCTTCAAAAACGTATTTATTAAAACGAGAGGTGAACTTCCTAGGACATGTAATTTCAAGTAAGGGTATGATTCCCTTGGAAAAGAATCTCAAAGGAATTCAAGACTGTAAAGCACCAACAACCGTTAGAAAAGTTCGACAATTTATGGGACTGGTTAATTTTTATCGCCGGCATATACCGAACTGTTCAGTGATTGCAAAACCCCTGTTTGACCTACTAAAATGTAAATCAACAATCCTTTGGACGGACGAATGTCAACAAGCTTTTGACAAAATAAAACAACTCTTAACTAAACCACCCTTATTGACTTATCCGGATCGTACAGAAAAAGCACAACCCTTATTACTGTATACAGATGCATCGGGAATCGGTGCAGGAGCCTGTCTCAGTCAGGTTCAGGACAACGTAGAAAAACCTATAGCATACATCTCAACAGTATTTTCAAAAGCTCAAAGGGGGTATAGCACTACTGAAAGGGAGGTTGCTGCCATTCGTTGGGCCGTCAGGTCATTAAAACCGTTCTTATACAAGATTAAAGTCATAATATACACTGATCATAAACCTATCCTTTTTCTCCAAAATATGCCACTTATAAACCACAGAGTCGCCCGAACTCTGGAGGAATTAAACGATCTCGATTACGAGCTTCATTATTTACCGGGCAAACAAAATATTGTAGCTGACTTTTTGTCTCGTAATGTTTACGAAATAAAGTCCGAACCGATTAATAAAAGTTATATCCCAGAAATCCCAGATGGATTTATAGAACATTATATACCTGGAGGAGGGGATTCCCTGTTTCAATGTTTTTCACACTATCTATATAATAACATTAAACAACATATAACGTTACGAGAGAAAATAGTACAAGAATTAATAGATCATCGAAAAGACTATCATTTGCCAACTGGCAAGGGTGAAAAACAAACCCTTCAACAATTAAAATTGTCAAAATATCCAGGCCAATTGCCATTTACACATAGCATCCAAGCTTTTGCAACAAAGTACAAAGTAAAAGTGTTGGTGTATAGTTCTAAAGAACACCCTCTTCAGTTTGGGATATCAACCTCTGATTCAGAGGAGAAAACCTGTTACTTGTTTTGCAGAGGAGGCATACACTTTAATCTTTTAATACCCGAGAACTCAGATGAGTTACCAACATCAATTACTACAGCAATAATAGCATATCCACAATTACAACCTGATACTAAACCTCTCCCAGTAACTATTCATATTTTAGAACCAGACATTCTGATGGAGGAGGATTTATCAGAATTAAATCTTCATCTTCTTTACGAATTAACGAACTCTGGTGGGGAGGAGATGACTTTAGACAAATCGCCTGACACTATTATATCTTTACATAATTTTTCTTTGGTATTGAATTCACAAGATTCAGTGGAAGTCATTATGTCTCACATAACTGAATGTCAGCAAGTTGATCCTTTATTGAGAAGGTTGATGAGAGCTTTGAGAAACAATCAACCTTTCAGGGGACCCTTAAAATTATTCAGTCGGTCACGAAACTTTTTATTTGTTCAGGATGACCACATAATCCACTGCAATCGCAATAATCATTATCATTATGTGGTGTCATTCAGGTTTGCCGTACAGGTGGCTGTAATAAATCATTTTGAATTTGTTCATATAGGACAGAATAAATTATATGCTCTCATAGAAAATATAATATGGCATCCAAAGTTGCGAATGATCTGCCAGGATGTTACTAAATCTTGTCATACTTGTCAACTCGCAAAAATTTCAAACGTCTTTTGGGCCCCACCTAAGATTAAGATCAATACTTATCACCCATTTGAACTCACAGCAGTTGATCTTTTACAATTGCCTAAATCCAGTAAAGGAAATAACTATGTATTGGTTTTTATAGACCACTATAGTAAATGGGTGGCTGCAGTGCCCATTAAAACTAAGCACACAGCAATTGTAACAGCAGCCTTAGAAAATATCATACCTTACTTACCGGTAATTCCATCAAGACTTATGTCTGATAATGCTAGGGAATTTAGGGGACCTCTGTTTGAAAATTTGCTCCTTTCCTTAGGCATTTATCATGTTTACACAACTCCTTACAACCCTTCATCTAATGGTATAGTAGAAAGAATGAATCGAACTTTAATACAGTATTTAAGAGTTTCTCTCAACGATCCCGGTCATTGGGATATCATACTACCACAAGTAATTTTAAAATATAATCATTTGAAACATGCAGAAACGGGAAAAACACCTACAGAGATTTTGTTTAGAGAAGCTCATGGAGTCCATCCTAGACTGCCATGGACAAAGTTTACCCAGTATTGGGATGAAGGACATGAAAAGTACCACTCTTACTCACTAGGCCAGTTGGTGGCTCTTAAAGTTCAATTGCCAGGAGATCTCACCTTGAATAAATTTAAAGAAAGGTACCAAGGACCTTTGACAATAATTAAAGTAAACTCGAATGATGTAACTTATATTGTCGAGGCTCCAGACACCGGACGACAATATAGAGTTCATCACCGACAAATAAAACGGTGGAATTCACCTCCAAAATATTTAGAACAAACGCCAATTTTCATCGAATTGCTAACACGACCCTTAGCTCCTGTGCAAGAACCACTGGAGGAGATTGAGGAGGAGTTGAACGAAACAACAGCTGATATTCTAGAATTGCCAAATTTTGAAATGGATTCAGACGATGAGGAAGAGTTTTTGGGATTTCCGGATGTTCCACCTCCGGATTTCTCTAATGTCATATATCACCTGAATCAAAGTATCCTGTTGGCGAATTCCTTAAATCCGATCCCGGATCCAGATGATGTGCGATCAACATCTCCATACGACAAGGAGTATTTGATAGAGAACGACCAGTTGAGCGATATCTCATCATATCATTTGGGGAATTTGTTTCTGACACCGGAACAGATGTCGGTGATACCGCTTTTAATTAATAACTCACCTGTATTGCATATTTCACCTCCTGATTTAATGGAAACTCCTACTTATATTTCTTATACTCCTATTACTGTAACTCAAGATAGAGAACAGTTGGTAATGCCTCAAAGACAGGCTAGAAGGTTATCCATGGAGGATTTATCGTCAAGATCCAGTTTTATGGGCTCTCCACAAGTACAGAGTCCTTACGACAACATTATTCCTCTGGAATCTTTAGAAACAACATCCACTCCTAATATGAATTTGAATATACCTAAACTGGAACTTTCCACATTATCAGATAATACATCTACTCAACTAGAGATCCCAGAGATCCCATCGGGACACACAGCATCAATAATCAAAGAATTTCTAGAATTGGACAAGTCTCCAATTAAAACACCACCCTCTATTCAAACTACTTTTGGAAAAAGGAAAACAGTGCGATGGGCACCAACCGTATCGACAAGGGTTTGCGAGGAGGAAAGACTAAAGGAATCAAGGTTCACAGGGTCTATAGCCTCTCGTACACGCCAGAGATCTTCTCTAGAAGAAAACACACAACCCTGGGTGCAACCCCGTGTCTTGGAAAGAAGACGAAGAAGGCATACAGTTGCAGAAGAACATTTGGAAGAAGAAACGGCAGATGAAGAAGGACCTGAAGAAGAGGCATAAATTAAATACTAAAAAAAATCTGAAAATTATGTAAGTGTTTTTGTGTTTAAATTGGGTTTTGTAATAATTGTACTTTTGTTTAATAAATAAATTTTTTATGTTGTTTCTTTATTTTTTTTGTAAGGTAAAATATGAATAAAAATCATTCCTATTTGATTGAGAAATTTTAACCTGAAAAACTGAAATTAACCAAAGAATATGGTGATCATCTTTTCAATTCATCGGTGATGTCCTGGTAGGATGGATCATCTGGAAGAGGAGACTGAAGATGAAGAATGGATTTGTTTTCAATTCTTTATAAGTGTTTTAAATTCTTTATTAAGTGTTTTTGTTTTCGTCGTCGTCAAGTTACTATAGAGGATGAGGACACTATTATACAACCCTTACCAACCCTTGCAGGTCCAGGTTCATCCGGAACTTCGTCCACCGAACGGAAATACTTGAGACTTGTAAGGTCATCTGAGGCTAGATATAGGCCGGAGGTTCATTTGAGGCTTTCTTGCTCTGATCAGAACCAAACCGCTCCCACGAACCTCAGACCTTCTTTTGAGCAATCACAAGCAAGTCAAAGAGACACCTGAAGTTTCTCCTTATGACCAACATTCTGAGCAAATGGTCATTCGAACGTCAAACTCCACCGCCATTTTTTTTCCTGAAGGTAAAATCTCATTCAGGGATATGAACAAAAGGGACCTTAGATACACTTTTTACACACATTACATTTTTCTTTTTCTGTTTTTGTTGTCAAGCTCTCCCCTTTTCTCCGTCAAGTTTTGACGGGTGGGGAGGAAAATGTAGAGTTTCACTTCTACGATAAGTAAAAGAACGATTTTTTTATTATTTCAGCATTAACTTTTAGACTGTCTCCAGTTTTCTTCAACGTCTTTTGTGATTGAATCAGTAATTTATCAACTCTTCAACTCTTACATGTTTATAGAATTCCTATAAAGGTCTGTAAAAGGGAATTTTCGAAATGAATTTTTTTTTAAGTTACTTATTTAATGGATACGATTTACGTGAGTATTATTTATTTTATAGGATAGACGTCTTACACTCTAAGAATCCTCAAGATAGTCAGCTTGTCAGTTCTTTGTCGTCGTGAGATACGACCATCTTTATTCCTAATTTGCACTGTCTTGAGGTATTTAAACCACCGTTAACACTTTTCCTATCTTTTGTTTTACACATATGCTAAATACAGTTTTTTTGTAAATAACTAAGTTATGTTATGTGTTTTGTTTTAGGATCGGGATTAGAATTTGCGGACCCAAACTTTCCTTACTCCCCAAGTTGCATTGTCTTTAGAATTGGGATGTGGGACCAATGATTTTTATGCATTGCTGCTTTAACCACGACACTGAACCCCTTTGTTTGAACGCTTATCTTTCCCTTTGGGCACAGCACCCATTTGCATTAGTGCCTTTTGCATTGAAGTACAACGATAACGTGTTTACTGAACTTTCTCTTCTTTTTGCAACACCTCATAATAATCAATGTACCTGAAATAAGTGCATAAGTCATTACTGTAATAAATTACTTTGTATTGTAAAATTGAAAGTGGGAAAGCTAAAAAGAAATATTAACATACAATAGATGATGTATACAAACTGTTTTTTGTTGTGAAGACCTTTAATTCAGTGAACGGAAATTTATTTTTCTGAATTAAATAATTGAATAAATAAATAAACAAAACTATAGTGAGTGATCCCGTTAAAACATTAAGATAATAAAAGTGTATGGGAATAATTATAAAAATACTCTATGAACATTAAATTATACCTACATTTTTAATCTTATCTAAGTATCGGCAGTGATCACTAATTAATTTATTTGATTTAAAAATAATTCTGACATTGTTTCTTTATAATATTTAATTAGGTTTACGGATTTATTTCTTGTGTATTTTTTTAAATGATAACTGTATCAATATTCGATACAGTATTGGTATTGGTATCGGCTATAAAAAATCCACCCAAAAGCATATTTTGCTTAGCTTCCTTAACAAAAATCCACCCTAAAAGCATACCTCGCTTTACTAGTAAAGTTGTATGTAGTAGAGGATTGTCTGTGTCCTTGCAGCCTGATATATATATATATATAAGGATTGTCTGTGTCCTTGCAGCCTGATATATATATATATATATATATATAAAAAACTTAGTATTAGGGTCTTACCCATCCTTATGTATTATAAGGATGGCTAATAAATTCTAATTGTATAATTATCTAAAATTATAGGATGGCTAATAAATTCTAATTGTATATTTATCTAAAAATTATATAAACTATTATGTGTAAAATATATTAATAATTAAAAACGAAAAAGCACACTCTCTTACCTATATTCCCTGTCTATGTTTTTTTTGTTTTTTTTTGCTTATTTGCAAGGCTAAATAAAAAGTTAAAAGGTCTTATAAAATTAAAGGTAAATATCAAATACTTCCCTCTGATATTTTATGCTACTGGCACATTTTTTTCTTATATTAATTCTGCTTTGCTTTGTTTTTTTTCATTGTTGCTTGTCTCAATGTTGGAGCTGCCGAACCTTCGCTATCTGTTAAAGAAATGCTGCCCACCTTTTAATCATTCTTTGCCTGACGTTTGTTTTTGCATGATACTCGCGGAGAGATTAACTTTAAGAATAGAGGAAGATTGTTTGGAAAAGGAACGGTAGGTCGTCATTGCAACTTTATTTAATGTTTGTGTGGCATTCTATTAATTTAATACCTTATCTTCCATTGCATTTGCTTGAACCTAGCCCTAAACATATACACAATAATTTTTCCCTTGGAAGCTGCATCCTTATTTCATTTTTAAATTCCTAAAATAGTATATATATATATATATTAGTATATACTATATATTATATATATATATATATAATATATATATATATATAATATATATATATATATAGTTATATATAGTTATATATATAATTTGTTCGGGCCAGACAAAAAATGTTTTTTATTTATTGTATATATATATATTATATATATATATATATAATATATATAGATAAGTTATATATATATTAATATATCATATATTATATATATATAATATATATATATATATATATATATATTAATATATATATATAATATATTTTATCCAGTTATCAACACCTCACGGGGTAAGCCCTATGCAAGGATGGGGGTGTTAAAATTCAACAAAAACCTCAAAACTAACGTAAATTACGCATATGAGCACAGACGTGGCTTTAAAGTGAGGAGATTAAATTGAGTAGGAAAAACAGAAGATGGAAGAGAATTGCCACAGAACAGAGTGGCAGGAAAGAGGACGGCACCGCAGCCGAACTAGTCTGGAAGTACTAATATCAACACAAAAAACTCATTGTGCCGACCACACACCCCTTGTGCTACGACGGGCGTTTTTAAAAGGTTGGTGGTACGCGAGTCGAAAGTTCCCTCGAGCACTTGCCGCCACGGTACCTATAGAAAAGCAGATTAAAGCACCAACATCGCGCCAAAAGTATAGAGGGTCACGTGAACTAGAAAGTACAGGACAGTTTTATAAGTCTTTTTGCCTTTTACTCGACCCTATCCAAAAGCCCGGTGAAACCTGAAGCCCCCAGATATGTAGAGCAGTTACTCATACAAGCGCGGATGAGCCCTTTATTAACTGGAGTAAACGTGTGGAGAGGAAAAAAACGTCTCGGAAAATTCAGAAACAAACATCGCATTAGTGTTATCCCTAAAAAAAATGCCGAAATTAGTCAATTTTTTTTTTCGGAGCGCAAGTTTCCATAGATTGAATTAAACAAATATGCATTTTATAATTATACAGCTACTGGGTTAAAAAAACTTCAAAGAATTTTATTACCATTTGTAAATCAAAAGTTTATAGTTTTAATAGTAATAATTACGTAAAGTTTATTCACCTCAGCTAAAGTATTACCCTTTCTTTAAATAAGGGGCCCAAACTTGTGCACAATACTCTATTACTGGCCTTAACATAGCTATTTATACAGTTTACTTATTACCTCCTTTGCTCTTGTAAACAACATGCGATTTATTATGCCCAAGCATCTTATAGCTTTCATCCTAGCTGTCAAACACTTGATATAGCCTACTTTCAATTAGCTGCTTATAATCACACCTAAATCTTTTTCTTGGTCACAGACGCAAGCCATAATCCCCTTCTTATCGTAGTTAAAAGACTGGGTAAAAGACTGAAACAATTTCGTCTGACCTTTGATATTCGATATATCGATAAATATTGATTATAATCGATTCTGGATATACTATATATATAATATATCTATATATATTATAATATATATATATATATATAATATATATATATATAATATATATATATAAATATATATATATAATAAATCAAATGTCCCAAATGGTTTTGAGATTATAGAGTACGAATAGTGTGCGAATAATGTTCCCAAAAGTACTTCATTTTTGGATTATGTTTTTTGGGTATAGCACTAACGAATACCCACGGGTAGTCCCGCCCCGATGTCAGAGCAGGCGTCTCTCGGCCTCTAGGTGGACTACGGGGGGACTAATCTCCCCCTCCGGGGATGGTCTCGGAACCCCGCTCTTTGGTCTTTGGGTGTCGCGGCGGTTCCTCCGACCATCCCCTCCGCCGGGTATGAACGTCCCCCCCCTCCGTCCGCCCATCGGCTCGATCCCCTAAAAAGGGGTTAATACCCATTTTAGGGGGCTCGCAGGACTCACTGTTGCCGTTAAAATTAGCCCTAAACTGCGCGTAAAACTGCCCGTATAACGTTTACTTGATAAGAGGGTTTAGTAAGATTGCCGAAATATATAAGCACGCATATCTGCGTATTCTATATGTTACTGCTAAATTTATATATATATTTGATATACAAAAATAAAAAAATATTTTAAAACATCAGCTATATATATATATATTACTATATATATATATATATATATATATTATAAATCATATATATATATAATATATATAATATATATATATTATATTAAATAATTTTTTAAATTTAATATAAAAAAAAAAACTTTTTTAAAAAAAAGATTGTTAACTGTAAATCTAAAAAATTGATAAATCCAGTAATAATATTTTGCGAAAACAGTATACTTGGAGCCAGTTTACTATTAACATAAAAAATAAAGACTTTCCTCCTATTTTCGTAATTTCAATTCTTTCTTATACTTTTCAAAACTTTTTTATCTACTATGAAACAAACTATAAAATCATTTACGTAATTTCAATTTTTTCTAATACTTTTCACAAACCTTTTAAACTACTATGAAACAAAATGTTGCAAGAATGCTAAAACTTTATAATCATTTTCAAAAAGTTGAAATAAATTTTTTAAAATAGGAACAAAAAATTATGTGGACCTCACTCTTCAGATGTTAAAAATTAATGACGTTTAGTATTTATATATAGATATTTTAATTTGAAACGGTCAAATAATGCCCAAAAGGAATATAGCCCATGTCACAACATCTAGTTCATTCCCAAATGGGTTTCCTCGATATTTGTAACAAATATCGATAAATATCGATTTCAGGTCAGACGAATTCTTCATATTAGCCGTTAAAACTTTTATTTGGGTAACCTAGGTGAAGAACCTTACACTTTTTACTATTAAAATTCATTTGCCACTTAATCGCCCAACCAAGAAGTTTATCCACCGATCATTTATTGAAAGCTTTTGCATCTTCATTATTTCCTAACTGAGGCTTTGTGCCACTTAGTATTCATCTGCAAAACCTTAGAGAATCTGAATTTAAGTCCCCCTGCCCGTCTAAATCATTTATATATATGAGGAACAATAGTGGCCCCAGCACTGAACCCTGTGGGACACCACTCTTCACTATTTCCCATGATGATTTATTGCCATTTATCTGTACACACTGTTTTCTATTTTGCAACCACTCTTAATTCAACCATGCTACCACTCCACCGTATACACATTGCAATAACCTCTTCCATCAGCCCTTATGTGTGGGAACCTATCAAAAGCTTTTACTAAAGTCTAAAATATTACAATATCAACTGGATCTCCTCTGTCAATGGCAGTCAGTAATGTATTTCATAAATTCTAAAAGGTTTGTCGGACATTGACTTGACCTACCCTTTCTGAAACCGTGCTGGGAGTCATACAATACCTTGTTATCTTCTAAAGTATTTCTCTATTTACCTTTCAGTAAACTTTTCCAGAACCTTTAACACCAGAATGTTAAGCAAACTGGCCTATAATTTCCCAAATCTTCCTTACTACCTTGTCTTATAAATAGGCACAACATATGCTGTTTCCAGTCAATCTGCGGACCTCACCAAATGCTTATAGGATCGCGTTAAATATCAAATACCAGTTGCCTTGCAAATGGCTGATACTACCCTCTTGCAGAAAATTCTACCAATATATCCCATCAGCCCTGCAGCTTTACGGATCAATATGTATTAATAAACATTTAATATCTTTTATGTCAATTCAAATGCTGTAAGTCTATTTATTACAGCATGACAACTATTAATCTCCAAACTATTATCTAATCTTTCCTCAGTAAACACTGAAGCAAAGTAAGCATTGAAAATGCTTTGACCAAAACTCCTTATCTGAACTCACTAAATTTTGATAAATTTTAACTGGACAATTGTCCTATTCTTACTTTGAAATTTATAAAAGCTAAAAAAACTTCTTTCAGATTCTATTACTATTCCTTGCTAAATTAATTGCTGCCTCTCTCTTTGCCTTTCTTATGGACCGGTTAAGTTCATTTCTATTTTTTCCTATAATTTTCTAAATGCATCTTCCTTATTACTACCCTTGAGATATTTTAAAACATCTACGCTTTCATTAATTTTCGCTCTATATCTCTTCTTCACCAAACAGCTTATTTCTCGTGCCACCCCCTAATGGGTTATCCCTTTAAAATACTACTGATATTCCCATTTAAAAATTTGCTTAAAATGTCCCACATGATAAAACAGTTTTGGGTCCTAAAACTCTTATACCAGCAGTTGTACTAGCATGTTCTCGAAAAATATTGCTAAAATCGCCATTTCGCGAAATCTAAGATCTTTCCTTATTAACTTAGCAATTGGCGCCCAGATATTACATTATCTATTAATCTAATTATAATGCATCCTCACTAAGTCTAAATCTCTTCAACTCTAACTTTCGATTCCACTATACTTTCATCGTTAGTTAATATTAAGTCTAATTGTGCATCGTATCTTGTGGGTTCTTGAAACCCATCTGGGTCAAAAAATCTTAGTATACAAATTATGAATGCAGAAACCACTATGGTCCATATTAGACAAGCGGAATCCCAAATGAATGCCCAGAAAATTAAAATCACCCATTATTGACTATAGCTACCTTTTTCTTTACTGGCAAGCTGTCTCAATTTCTTTCACAATTTCTGCGTCAATTCTTGACTCTGGCCAGGAGGTCTATTAAATTGCCCCAATTCTATATGATTTATTGTATTTAAGGATATCTACCCACCACTGATTCAATATCATGATTAATTTTAAAGTCAGTTATTAATACAGATTGAATATTGCTTTTTAATATTAAAGCGCCACACCCACCGCCCTTCTTCCTCTACGCTGGTATAAAAAAGTGAATATCCCTCTATTTCATATTCCTGAAAGGAGTCTCCAGTATAATCTTCAAATTAACCCATGCCCTCAGTATGCAAATAATGTCTAGATCCTCATTTATGGTAACTAATCACCTCATCTTTTTTATTTCTAAGAGGCTATGAGGCATTTGTTGTAAAAACATCTATACATCGCAAATAGCTATTTTGATTGCTATCAGTTCATTATTTGAACTTAACAAAACACTAGCTTTATTTTATCTCCCCCACTATTTACAAGTTACCATTGCCTATTATTTCGATCCCAATTTAGCCACCACCCCCAACTTTACCAAGTTTTTTGCCCTAAACAAGTCTCCAAAACTGAGTACTGAAAAGCGCAACACCTTTACGACTCAAGTAAACTCCATCTGCTGCAAAAAGATCTTTATCCAGAAATTCTCTCCCACAAATACCAATGATACCTAATATTATTCTGGGGGAAAATATTAATTCTTCCGAACCTGTCATTATACCTAAAGCCCTACTCCCCCATTCCTGACCTGCACCTAACCTAGGTAAAATCCCAGAAATCATGCACCTTCTTCCACTAGCTTTCATCTTCTGAATCAATCTCCTATAATCTGCCATTAATTCTTCTGACCTTCTATGTCC